>JANQBM010000006.1:6017673-6042263 GCA_025594535.1 Erythroxylum domingense | reverse complement strand
AATTATATTGTAGTTAATTAATTATTAATAATATTTAATTAATAATATTGTATTCAATTAATTAATTAATTAAAATACTTTAATTAATTATATTGTAATTCATTAATTAATTACAATATTTTAATTGATGAATGAAATATATTTTAATTAATTATATTTTATTTAATTAATTATTAATTATATTCTAATTAATTATAATGTAATTAATTAACCCATTCCTCCATAACAATGATACTCATTCCTCTAAATTAGCAGAGGAATGGAGTATTACCCAAAAGTAGGTAATCAAAATAATAACTTTATAATCATATCCTCTTACCAAACTCAATCTTTCATTCCATACCCATACTTTTTTTTTCATAACCCCCAAACAAGCACCCCCTCAGAATGAATCCATTTAACATATAGCATAAGAGGCTCAATATGTAGTTATAAAAGATAAGGAGATTAGAAAAGGCCCGCAAACCTACAATTTTTGATCCTGCATTGCATACTTGCAAGAAGATGAGTATGACATTGATGACATTTCATATCTAATTTACTAATAACAAATTTATATCTAGTCCTCAATCTAATTTTTTAATGGATTATGAAGAGATGAACTTTATATCACAAATGAAATGTGGAACTTATTAGAGTTACCAAAAGGTTATAGACTCATTTGATGCAAACAAATATTCAAGACTAAGCATAATGCCAAAGATCAAGTAAAGAGGTATAAAGTATGGCTAGTAACTAAGGATTATAGTCAATGAGAAGGTATTGACTACAAATAAACCTTCTCTCATTTTGTACCAAGGATTCTTTATGAATCATTATGGCAATTATAGCTCATTTTGACCTAGAGTTGTATCAAATGGATAAGAGAACATATTTCTTAAATGAAGACTTAAGTAAAGATGCCTAAATGGTTCAACGTACTGGTTTTAAGGTAGTTAAGAAAGAAAACACGGTATAAGTTCTAAAAGTCAATTTATAAGTTAAAAAAAGCTTTAAGGAAGTAGTATCTTAAGTTTAATGCAATCGTCAATGGTAACAGCTTTAATTATTGATCAAATATATTAAATCCATTCTATTAAATTCATATTGATGTTATTAACATATTTTTTAATTAATAGTGCCTAATTGTATATCCTATAGGTGTATTGATTATGTATGCTTAGTTTTACTATACATATGTGACATTTTAATCAATTATGAGACATACATTATATTATTAATCTCACTGTAGGCCCCTGAGTATATTCACTAATATTATCAAAGTTTAATCACTAGGCTTAAGATGCATCACAAATTATATTTTAACTTTATTAATTTGTTCTTAAAGTATAGTTCTCAATCCTTATTTTGAGAACTTACTATGTGTGTGATAGAAGTTAGTGTATTGAATTCAACTAATTATAAAATTCTTCTATAGTAATTTATTCTTATATTATAACAATTTATTATAGAAGTATAACTTTCAATCAATTTGTATTCTTTTTAAGGGATAAATAAGTCTCTAATCTTATAATTATTTTTTAAAATAATTTTGTTCATATTCATCTCCAGAGGCGATAAAAGCTTGACCCTTCTCCAAGTTCTTAATTTCAATCATAGTGAAGAAGAAGAAGAAGATTAAAGAGAGAGATGTGTTACCAGGTGAGTTGTTCAACTTGCGGAAAAACGACATGGGGTGGATGTGGAAGGCACGTAAAGTCCGTCTATAAGGCCATACCTGAAGGCCAACGCTGTCTCTGCCGTGGATGGCCTGGTGTGGACCCCAACAAACACGACGATGCCGACGCTCGTTCGTCTTCCTTCTGCTCTATTCTGTGAAGCAAAACAACAGTGTTGTCTTCTCTCTGTAACTTCGCCCAATGGTTGTTTATCAATAAAAACAGGCTGTTACTTTTGTTCTTAATATTATATTACTAAGGAAGCTGACGTTAGTTTTCTTGGAATTCTGAGATTTTCCGTTTACCATTTGTGAGAAGCTAAGGGAAAGGGTATTCTCGTCCGCTTAAAAGAGTTATTTGTCAAATTTGTACCCAAAACCCAGCAGGTTGGTCAGTGGCAAATTGTAAAAGCTAATCGCAAGTCTACTTTTCCGATGTACTATTAGGAAGCGACACAACAATAAGTGAAAGCCCTCGTCGTTGTTGCTCTTCCTCTTCTTTTCTTTTACTGCAAGAAGAAGAAGAGGCTTGGAGTGAGAGAAGGCTATGGGTCACCTGTTACAAGCGACTAATCTCAACAAGTTATACTTCACTAAGAACCTCGCAAATCTTCACCCCTTTTCGTCTCTCAAGGCAATATTTTTTTCTCCGTATTGTTTTTCTTGGCGTTATGAAAAATCAAGATTTGGCGTTAAATTCGTGCTTATGCGTTGCAGCTATGGGATCGGCCATCTTTCAAGCAGTTCTTGCCTCGCGTGATCACCTGCTCAACAGTCAAATCTAAGGCCAATCTATTTAACGATTCTGGGTAGTACCTCCTCTTGCAAATTTTCGAAAGCTTGTTCCTTTTTCTTTAATTGTCTTAATCAGTGGGTTCAGATCCTTCAGAATCATAATCCTCAGCTGACAGAAAACAAAAAGGAACACGACAGTCTAAATCCTTTTAAAAAATTGTGCCGTAGATAAGAAGCTATGCGAAAGCCAGTAGGTGGGTCAATAGGGAGGGAAAAGATCTTCTGTTTCAGTCCTATTCCGTGCACAATAAAGTTAGCACGAACCAGAGTTAGAACAGAGATAGCGGATTACAAGGCCAATAGGAACGCCTTTGCTTGTTGGGGGAGGGGTAGGAGTTGAAACTAAATGTTGTACCTTAGCAAGCTGCAACGAGGAGCACCATCTTGAAAAATAAGGGGACTGAGTACAGCTCAATTTCAGGGGGGGAAAAAAGTTGCAAAGTTTGAATCGTGATTGAATCCTTAATTTGGTTACTAATGCTTCCCCAATTGAGTCAATTGTAATTTTGTTTTAGTCCAGCAATGTTCCATTCCTGACAAGTGCCTATAATTTTGATCCTGGTTAGCGATGGATACAGTAGTCTGTTTAATGACTTTTACTCCCACTTCTTTTGACAACACGGCAGGGATGTTCCAATTATGAACTCTATTTGTTGATGCAAACTAACTTCTGTAGCATTTTCAACTTTAGATGCTGTCTCTGCTTGAGCCATTCTTGTTTTCAGATTGTGTGTATTCAATTGAATCAAGCAATACTGCATAAAGATTGACATTTGCTCGTAAAAACATCAGTGAAATCTCTGAATTGGCTAACGTCAACTGGGATGACCTTGGATTTGAGCTTGTGCCAACTGACTACGTGTATGTAATGAAGTGTTCCGGAGGCCAGAGGTTCTCAGAGGGTGAGTTACAACCTTATTCAGAGATAGAATTCAACCCGTGCTCCTCTGTCTTGAACTATGGTCAGGTTAGACAAGATGCTTTTCTCTGTGTACCATCCTGGTGTTGATGCTCAAAGAATTTGACAGTACGTTTTGCTTGTCTGAATATTGATTGTGCTACTTTTCCACTTCTTTATGTAAAGGGAATAATTGAAGGTCTGAAAGCATGCAGGAAGGAGGACAACTCGATCTTACTCTTTCGTCCAGAGAAAAATGGGATGAGAATGAGGATGGGAGCAGACAGGATTTGCATGCCTGCACCGACCATTGATCAGTTTGTTAAAGCTGTCAAATTTACTGTTTCAGCAAATAGACGATGGGTAATGAGTCATTCTGTTGATTCCTAAGAGAAGAGAGATGTCTGTTCGTCCTATTCATATTGTTACTGTAGCGATGGTTATCATTGCCTGCAGGTTCCCCCTCCAAATAAAGGATTCTTGTACATCCGACCGCTACTTGTAGGCAGTGGAGCTGTTCTTAGTCTTACTCCCCCTTCTGACTTTATTTTTATGATATATGTTACACCAATCAAGAATTATTGTCAGGTATGCTGTTTAATTTCCTTGCTCTAAGAGTTTGTTTGGAATCCATCAAGATTATGTCTTCTTTATATGTTGTGTTTTTGTAAAATATGGCCCCATCATGTGGATTGTCTTTTGAATTGTAGTATATTGTTGGTTTTTCATTCTTGTTCTTTTTTAAAATTATAACAGGTGGGTTTAAAACCATTAAATTTGGTAGTTGATGATGAAGTTCATCGTGCAGTTCCAGGTGGAGTTGGAGAAGTAAAAGCTATAGGAAACTATGCTTCGGTGAGTTTGAGCATGACAGTGACCGTTGGGACGCTAATTTAATTGTGCTGTTGTTGTGGCTCTTCCAATTTTTCTCTAAACATAAACTACGTGTGTCTAAATTGTTGAAAACTTTTTAATTTAAACTTCGACTGTCCAATGTGACTGAACTATTGTGCTATGCTTTTTGCAGATCATGAGGGCATTAAGTGTTGCTAAAGAAAATGGTTTTGATGATGTTTTATTTCTTGATTCAGTTCATAACAGATATCTGGAAGAGGTTTCCACTGCTAACATCTTTCTTGTCAAGGTATAGCTTACTTTTCCCTTCGCAGTTTGCAAGTCATGTAACAACTATACCGAACTAGAACTCGTTTTAAAGAAATAATTAAATTTATGGTGCTTCCAACCAGCCATTTCTATGATCTTATTAGTTAAGTTGTCTTGCTTGCTTATCTTTGTTCTCTGCGTCTGTTGTAAATTTGGGGGCTTCGTATATTTCAATTCATCCACCATTACTATACATTGGATAAAGCGAACAGTATCATTTTAGAAATATTCCGCAACTGAATGAATGCATATATGACAGTCTCTGAAGCATTCTTGTTAAGTAAATGCATTCCACCCGATTGTATGTTCGTTTATAGGGAAAAACTTTATGTACTCCAGCACTAAGAGGAACAATATTGCCTGGCATCACAAGAGAAAGTATCATCGACATCGCACGTTGTCAAGGTTTCCAGGTTTGTCTCTTATCTACTCATGCGAGCAAGATGTGTATTTCAAACAATTTAAAATTTTCTGTGATCTTGTCTGTAGATCACTTGTAGAAATCTGTCAACATTTACAGTGAAAAGCATTGTGTCTTGTCTTATCATCTGACAAATATTAGTATCATTCAAAGTAGTGACTAGTAAGAAGCTGAAAAGATATATTAGGGTGAGGGTGAGGGAAAGGTTAGCTTTCTGGGCCTTCACTAGTGTTCTCATTTAACAATTTTTAGATGCATTAACAGGAAAACAAGTTATCTATCACGAACGATCTGGTACATAAACCAGCCTTAGCGTGACTAGTGTTTTCAGGATCTCATTTTCCAGTAATGAAACTCTAGCTAAACATCTTATTATGGATTTGTACTTGCTTAACAGGTTGAGGAACGACTAGTTTCAGTTGAGGAAATGTATGCTGCTGAGGAAGCTTTTGTTACAGCAAATGCTATTGGTCTGTTGCCCGTGGGTAGTATAACTTATCAGGGTAGACGGTAAATACATATTATTTTTGCTTTCCCAATATTCAACTCTTTGGGCTGAATTTCTATTATCACATGTTTACAGTTAAGGAAATTAGAGTGTTTTGGGTAATTGTGGATGTGCAGGTTGTCGTATGGAGATGGTGGCTTTGGTGCTGTATCCCATCAGCTTCACTCTACCCTTAAAAATATTCAGATGGGCCTCACAGAAGACAATATGGGTTGGACTTTTGTCTTGGAGTAGGTCTGGACTATACTTAAAGCTCTTATTGTGAACTTTTGATGTATCCATAACCATAATAAACAAATTATTATAATTATATTATTAAAGATCGTCAAAAATACAACGATAGAATTGGTCTCGGTTTCTGTTATACCGATTATTAAAATTTGATAGAAAAAGAACGACTCTTTATATTTTTACGACAAAACGAAAGCAAAATATATAAAATTATGACTAGCATAAAATTTATACAATTTTAGTGATAAATGTGAAGTTGTGGATTATAAAGTAAATATGAATTTATTGGTGGTAGTTTCAAGGGTTTAAAAATTGGGTTTGACCGGAAAAATTTTGAACCAGTTAGTGGTCCAGTTCAGTTTCATTTAATAACTTCTATGTATAAAAATCAGTTGACTTATTAGCAAATTAGTTGATTTTTTGTTTGAACCGGTCCAACCGGCCTGTCACTGTACAGAACTACAGATATATCTGAAGGCTACTTCAATTTTTACTTCATCGAACCCTCTCTGGCTTCTTTTCGCCTCTTCACTGTCTTCTTTTCACCATCTTATGATCTTCTCTTCACTTCTCTCACTGCCTCCATAGGTGTAGAAATTGAGCTCTTCTCTTCAAACTTCAGATTTCATTTCGTTGAATCCTCTCCTCCCCTTTTCACTATCTTCTCTTCACCATCTCTCATCGCCTCCGTAGATGAAGAAATCGAGCTCTTCTCTTCTCAAATCAAACTTCATATTTCACAAATCAAACTCTCTCCTTGCCTCGTCCATCTTCTCTCTTCTCAGATCTCATTTCTTACCCTTTTGCTTGCTTATTTCAACAAATTGCAGAGGTAAGCTATGAAGGACGTTGAAGTTATTGCAAGGCTTAATGTGATAAGAATTAAGGAGCCCACAGTTGCTACTATTATGTATGGCTTAGACAAAAAACGTTGAGGAAAGGAGAGCAGAATGTTCTTATCTTTGATTTAGATGGAGGAACTTTTGATGATTCTCTGTTGACGATTGAGGGGATTTTTGAAGTGAAAACCGCAGCTGGTGACAATCATCTTGGGGGCGAGGACTTTGATAACAGGCTTATGAATCATTTTGAAGAATGGGTTTTGTCAAGTTTGAGCATATCCTAGCAGTCTAGATTCAATCTTGCTCAACTCACTAGTGTTCTCAATTTTTGTATAAAAGAAAGAAAGAAAATGAAACGGACAACTACATAATCGTAATGAGGGAAATGAAAATTTGCAAAGAATTGTAAACTCACAGTGATCTCGCAGGGGTAGGGATCAGGTGAAGAAAGGCACAATACAATACACGATTCGGCGGGGGACTGTTTAGGATCAATCCCGTTGACTGGGGAACGAGAAACAAAACCAGGAGAAACCCAGTTGGTGAAAGCTCATATTGCTGTTAAGTTTAACAGGAAAAGCAAGTGGCTTTTATCTTTATTCGTTGCCACTGACACGACAAACCTTTGACTACCATCTATGGATGTACATAGCCACGTGGCACAATCTGCATGTCTACTAATATTGAGATTCCCGTGATTTTAACCCTGCCGCTTCTGTCTCTCTCTTTCTCTTTATTGCTTTTCCTTCCTTAGTATTGAAACGACTCTACAACCAAGCTACATACATACATAAAGAACCTAGCAAAGCTTAATTGTTAGTATCAAAACAAGACGCCATATGATACGCTTATGAAAGATGTTGAAGTGGTCAACGTTTGTCGATGTTTTATTAAAGAATGTAAGGTTTGTAACGAAGTAAATATAAAATAAATCTTGTTTGGCACTAGCTTTTACTAAATGCATCCTTTTTTAAACATTGTATAAATTTTAACATTACTATTTGGCATAAGTCTATATACGCATGTCAAGATGCATTAAATCGTATAAATGCCTTGGCAATCAATAATCTGCATTGGGTGGGAAAACAAATGTAAAAAGCTAATGTTTTAAGATAATCTCAAACATAGAACTAATGTATATAACAATGAATGTTATTAATATGATATACTAAATCATATTACTATCGGCATCATAAAATTTCGTGATATAAGGTGATAATACTGATTATCCTTATTTCTAGTCTTACTTGACTCACATCTAAGATCACAATTTTTGTTTATAATCACGTCACATTTTTGTCTTGGTTAACAAAGCAAGAAGATTAGGTTGAGAACGTGCATCTCGCTGCTACCAAGTTTGCAACTACATTTATTACTTTGAAAAGTGTTTATGAACATAAGTAACAACTTCAAAATTTAGAGATAAGTAAACACTTTTCAAGTCTAATTATCAAAGAGTGAAAAAAGAAAAGAACTTTGTTTTATTATTCTAGATAATAAAATTTGGGATGCTTGCTTGATTATCATGAAGATTGTAATTATTTTTACTTATTCTTATAAATTTTACTTCTTATTTATTATATAACGGTTTTAGAGTGGTTCATTACTGGTTGAACCTTTAAATCATAAAGCTTTCCTTCAACTGGTTCGATGTCTGGTCTGTTTTTTAAAACATTTGGTGATTTATATCTAACTGTCATATAAATCATTATATTTCAAAAAAAAGAATTAATAATGTAGAATATCTGATGTTTAAAAAACTTAATCAATTCGATTGGCACAATCTTAAAAACTTTGAACCGTCTAACTTTTCGGTTTAATTTTTAACTTTTTAATTCAATTTACTTTAATAACTCTTGTTGTTAAATACTCATCGGTTTATTAATTAATCAGTTAATTTTGAAAATTAATAAGTTCTTGTAAACTAAAATAAATTAATTAATTTTCATTTAACAATATCTTTTCAATTAAACTTCAAGTTCTTCGACTAATAATGATAATTTCTTTCAATTATATTCCAGATTCTTTAAGATTATTTAATCTTTAACTGATTTTATGATGATCTAATATTAGTTGAACCTTTTAAACATTAAATATTTTGTCTTACCAATTTAATTTCTGATTCAATTTTTTTAACATTGAAAATATCCCACAATATTTTCATATTTCTTTATTATATTTTAATATTTTCATGATTTTTTTCTATCTTTTATTTTAATCTTCTTATATTATTGCACCCTTTAAAATTTGGAAATATTAGTACACTATAGAAATTATTTTTTGATAATCTAATCATGTGAGACATATTTCAAGAGTGGCTATATTCGTTGTAAAGGAGAGAAGATATTTCTGTATTTAAATCTCTATCTTAAACTTTAACTAATCTAGAAGATGTTGACCTCAATTTTTTTCTACATAAAATCTTTTATTTTAGCAATGGTATTTTAACCCATTTCTATTTAATTTTATTCACATATTTATATAGGACTCACAGATAAGATTTAATAAAAAATAATAAAAACTCCATAACCCAAACACATAATCTGTTACCTTTTTTTTTATGCAAGCCTGTTCTATTGTTCGTTATTTACGATGAAAGTGATGCTTGTCACTAAACAATGACAAGAAAGTTGATGGAAGAGGATGAATCTTTTTCATCCATTTCTCCTTTATCTTGGTCTTTTCTATAAATTCAATATTTTATCAAATAAGGAAGAAACTTTTTTAAAATATGTTTATTAGATTCTCACGTTTCAATATTTTATTATTTTCTTTTAGGATGAAATTTTTTTATTTACAATGTGTGTATAATGTAAAATATTATAGCTACTCTTTTTTTTTTTCCCTAGTATAACACCTCATAATTGTGAATATATATTTTTCAAACTATCATTACAAAGATATATAGGGTCTTGTTTGATAGTCAATAATAATTAGTTGTGAATGAGAATACAACTTTTATTTCTTAATTTTTAATTGTTTGATTACTGATAATAGATAAAATAGAGAATGACAAAATTAGCTAAATAACTATGAACTTTTATTCTTACGAGGAGTATGAGTATAAGCTGGAATCATATATCGGAGATAAAAGGTAAGAAATGTTATTAAAATATTATTGAGTTATTATCAAAATATTATTAAGATATTGTCAAGATATTGACTCGTATCAAAATGTTATTAATAAATAATTTCATTCTTATTTAATTTTCAATTCCTATTCTTATTCTCATTTTTTACTATGATTTCTTATTATCAAATGAGACCTAACATCATAATTACTATATATAAATATAACTAATATTACCATTTGTTACAAATTGAGCAATGTCGAAGTTTTCATTTATTGAAGTATAAAAGCATGAACTTCCCTACTCAGAAGTGCGCACCCAAGTGGCTTAGGTGGTTCGATGGAAATAATCGTATAGAGCTGGTCCACATCTTGTTATCACCATTTATTGATTAATACCCAACTCGGTGTCAGCTGGGTGTCAGCTAAATGGCGACGAAAGGAACTGAGAATCAGTAAATGGAATACTCGAGCATACGAATCGTAATAGTTCAGGACCTTCAGACTAGGTTTAATCTATGAGTGTGAATCAATAGGTTTGAGTTTAAATTCGTCCAAATTTTAAAATTTATTTATTAAATTAAGTTTAGATATTTTTTGGTTTGAAGTCAATTTGAAATGCTTACTAAAATGTAAATTTTGGTCAATTTTTTATTTTGAATCAAATTTACATGGAATTAAAAAAGAAAATATAAAATAATTATAATTGACTCTATATATGTGTGTGTGTGAAGATATTATTGAAAATAATAAACTTAAATATATGAATAGTTATGAGTTGTATTTTTAAGAGTTAAGTGCGTTCAATTATAGTGTAGTATTGTTATAATAAAAGTGTATTTTTCTTTTTATAATGAAAAAATGTAGGGAGTAGTAGTTTCGAAAATTTTCCAATTTTACCGTAGACGTCTCTAGCACAAACGAAAACAAAAGAAATAAAAAATGAAATAATAAAAAGCACCAGAAATTTGGTAACGCAGTTCGGCACACATTGCCTACGTCTGCGGGACTCTCACCCAGTTTAATATTTCCACCTAAGTACAATAGATTTACCCAAGGCTTTACTGAGCCGACACCACTCATCCCTTGACACTATCTCTTAACCTCACTTCCCGTGAAAGAATTTTACACCTAATAGTATGACTACCTCTTACTAACCTCGACAGAGGATTGACACACACTGTTTAATAATAAAGATAATTAAACGAACAACTCAAATGATTAAAATAACTAGAAACAAAAACGATAATACACTTGAGATAAAAGAGAAGAGCAGCTTTCCAAAAAGTTCAGCTCCCTGAAATATATCTGATTAATCTACGCTAGCTTCAGAATCAAACTACGACTTTTCAGTTAATAAGTGACATCTAACAGAACATATACACAGTGTCAAAATCACTCAGTCAAAAATCAGTCCAGTAGATGAACGTTCGGTGCAAGTGATTCTCAAAATAATTATATGCAAATACCAATTGAGTTTCCTAGTCACTGCTACGTGTAACTATCCCTACCATTCAAAACTCAAAAGTCCCAACAACATGAAAGTCGTATGAAAAGTATAAACATAGACAACATAAAGAGTCTCTTCTCCTTTACTGCAAAAAATCATCGTGGGTCTTTTTTACACACACCCAAAACCCATCGTATGTTTTCCAGAAGATTAACTCCATTCATAATGAAACTTACCAAAATGCCCTTCACACATCAACGATTACTTTGGCGTAGAGCAATTTTATTCACATCCAACGACTTCCAACCATGCCCCTTATTGTCCTTCATACATGTAAGTTAATTTAATTCAAACTGGAATTTTCTGCAATATCCTTCAACAAATAAACATCTATCTAAGATAGAATTATCTAGAACATTATCCAACTAGGTTTTTGAATCCAAGATAATAAGACATATGCCAATTTAAAGAAATATGCCAAAATAAAATAAAATAGATATATTTAACGTATATCTAACAATCTTTCCCTTTTTGGCATATTTGTTACAAATTCGAAGCTCCCCTTAAATCACATAATTGGGCATATAGATATCAAATTCACAATTCATATGAACTCCCCCTCAATCCAACATCAAGTTCCAAAGAACATCCATAGTAATAACAATAATTCAATCATCCAAATTTCCCCTTGGGACAAAAGATGCCAAAAAGTAAGACAAATAGTCACACATGTACCTTGAAATCTCCCCCTGAATGGAACAGTCACCAAAAACAATCTGATGTCTCTCCCTTAGAACAAAAGTGTCAAAATGAAGAATGCCTTCAACATAATCAATCTCAACGAATAAAAATACATAAAAATCAACAGTAGGTGCAGCGGAATAATCATACGCACGCCAAAATGACAATTTATGACCATTCAAAACACCAAGAGATATGCCCGAAAGAGAAAGAGATACCTGAGAGAGAGACCCATACTGATGAGAGAGTTGAACAGTCTTTGGTGGAGCCAAATAGAAGTCACAATGCAAACTCTAAAAAGATGGGACGACAATGGGAGCATGAAAACTAAAGAAGAACTAAAGAAAACATTTTTTTTACTTTTCTTTTCCTTTTTTTGTTTTTTAATAAATAATAACAAAATATATCTAAAAAATGCAAAGCACACAGTCCCAGTGCTCCTCAAAGAAATTCAAATGTGATTATTTCTCGTCACATTATCTCAATCATCAATTGTCTG
This sequence comes from Erythroxylum domingense, assembly GCA_025594535.1. Classification (NCBI taxonomy): domain Eukaryota; kingdom Viridiplantae; phylum Streptophyta; class Magnoliopsida; order Malpighiales; family Erythroxylaceae; genus Erythroxylum; species Erythroxylum domingense. The sequence goes on along the minus strand of JANQBM010000006.1, from coordinate 6,029,987 downwards.
ATTGATTTCTTCATTTAAAGTAACTGACTTATCCTCAGTTTGAACAGTTGCTTCAAAAGTAGTAACTAATTATGAATCTGAACACTTTCTTGTTTTTTCTTCACTCCATCTTTGTACTTGTCCTTGACCCTTTCTAACCCAAGTGGATTTCGGTACTGAAAGTTGATTCTGAAATATATATGAGGGATATAGGTCTTTCGATTTTGGCTTCTTTAAAACAACATTTGCAAATACTTGTAGCATTTTGGCCTTATATGCTCGATAACTTCGTAAAAATGACATGTAGGAACAAATCTTCGATTCTTCCTCGATGCTTCTTCTTGGACATATATGGGCATATCATTTTTCTCCTCATTCACCTTAGAGCACTCACCTTTGTAACCAATGCCTTGAAGATCCCCTTTAACTTTATCGATTTCGATCAACTTTTCTAACTTTTCTGTGCCTCCATTCAACATTCTCAAACCCTTTTCAGTACTTGCTAACTTCAGTCTAGTTTCACCAAACTCATCTAATGCTAATTTCAATTTCTCTTCTAACCCTTGGATAGTATTCTTCATGGAGATATTTTCTTCCTTCAATCTTTCATTCTTTATGCATATATTCACCCATTTTTTATACATTAATTCATAAGTCTTATAAATATTCTCCTTTTTATCACCTGAACCACTTTAATCACTGTCATAATCTGAGATTGAGCTTTGAGCTGAATCATCTATATTTTTCCCGAGATTTCCTGATTTACTCAATTTTTCGTCTTCAGTTAATTCCTTCTCGGTTATTTTTAAACAAGTAACTGGACTTTTGCTATGTAAAGCAACTAACACATCACAATTAGCGATTTCTTTTTCGCTATTATATTCACTCTCGGATTCATTCTTACCCCAAGTGCTAGAAAAGGATTTTCCTTTTCTCTTCTTCAAAGTATTAGCACATTCGGCTTGAACGTGCCCGAAACCTTAACACTCATGACATTTGATTCTCTTCACCTTCCTTTCACCCTTTTGAGTTTAACCTGTAATGCCAATCCTTTGCTTTTTTCTTGCTTACCCCTTAAAAGATTCATTTCAAAATTTGTAAGAATTCTGATTACCTTCTCCAATGACAGATCATTGATGTTGTGAGCTTCTTCTATTGCTGCAATATTTGAAATAAATCTTGGAGGTAGTGATCTCAGCGTCTTCTTGACAAGTTTCTGATCAGAATATTTCTTTCTGAGTTGATGCGCCTGATTTGCTATATCTCGCAATCTTTCATGAAAGTCCCCAATGGTTTCATTTTCATCCATCTTCAGTTTTTCAAACCTCAAAGCTAACATTTGTAGTCTTGACACTATCACAGATTTGGACCTTCATGAATAGTTTGCAAAGCATCTCACGATTTTTTAGCCGACTCACAGGCTGATATCATTGAGAAACGTCTTTCATTAATAGCACTAAAAATTGCATGCATTGCTTGTGAATTTCAAGTGCACTTTCTTCTTCGGCTCTTGTCCATTCAGTCGGATCTTTTCGAACTGCTTCTCCTTTGTCATCAATAGTCATCGGATATGTCCACCCATACGTTACGGAGTGCCAATATTTTGTCCCCTGAGCTTGGATGAAGACTCTCATACGTGCTTTCTGATGCGAGTCAAATATAACCATATTTTTACCATGATTTTATATTGATTTCGTATGATTCATAACTTATTTAGTTAAAATTATTAATTAGAGGCACAATATTTATGCGGGTTAATGATTTTAGGCACATAAAGAAATTAAAGTGAGTCAAAAGCACTACATTTAGTCTGTTGAACTAGATGTTGACCCTAATTAGACATGGCCTCGTGCAACAACCAGAAACTTAAAATGCAGAAGCAAGACAGCCCAAGACCAAAATGTCAACTCTTTACGCGTGACCTAGGAAATTAATGAGTTACAATGATATGGGCTTTAAAACGCAGCACATGGAGATAAAAACCAAAATGCTACAGTAGAGGAGCAGACGAATATAAAGCAATAAACAGCCAAAACGTTGACGTTGGGGAAGGCAGGAAGGTTTTGGTGCGTAAGTGGCTTGCGTGGACAAAAAAAGAAAAAGCGAAACTTTTTAATTTGTCACATCATGAATAGTGAGGGGTGGCGGCATAATAGACGAGGAGTGACAGATTTTTGGAGGTTTTGGGCGGTTGGAGCTCTCACGCGTGGGGACTTCTTAAGCCTTGGAGATCACTGCGACTTTTATGGGGAGCTGTCTTTTCCTACTCTTTAATTTTATTGAGATGTCTATTTCAATCACGAGTAGCTAAACTCTCCATATACTCCTAAGATAGATGATGGTTGATTGAAATTTTGAATTTTTATATTGGTTTGACATTGATTTATGCAAGATCATATTTATCTACATGTTGTAAATATTTTTCTTATGATTTAAGTTGCACGCTTGAATTATACGTACTTAGAGTTACATGATTGCCTCTTTAGCATTATGTAATTATGATCTGTGTTGGTAGAGCCATAGTAACCCTTGATTTAGAAATAACCGAGGTGAAAAGGTAGATTTAATATGTCGTATATGTGTAGAAGTGGTATTTGAATCTCCGGTGCATCCGCCGAGGTTTAATTATCGCGAGTATTGGATATAATTCCATCTAGAAATAGGGGATCAAAATATTCTATTTCGCCTAGAAATAGGGGTTAGGGCGTACAACTGGCATCAATCTTGTGAATTGCATATTTAAGCTAATCAGTATAAATTGAAAGAATGGAAGTCAACCTAGTCGAATCTTAGGAGTATCGTCTCTCTGATTGATATTTGGTGTGTGATTTGTGATCTGGGTATCTGGCAAATTAATTAAGTTATTAGTGATTTTGCAATTTGAATTTTAATTGTTGAGTCGTGTCATAATTACCACTCTAATTAAACTAAACCTCTCTGTGGGATCGACCCTAAAGTATTGCAATTGAACGACGTACTCTTGCGTCACTGAGGTAATTTTAGGTATTCTTTATACGTGTTGAATATAATTTTCTATACCTATCACTTTCCATGCAGAATAGTTAGATCCATCCAATAACAGTGGTCTGGTGATCGATGCTCCCTCTCTAGTAGCCATGTTCGCGAAACTAAGATATGCACCAACTTGTTACCAAGTTCTGAATCGGTCATTTGGTTCTGATACCAATTGAGAAAAATGTAGGGGGTAGTAGTTTCGCAAAATTTTCAATTTTACCGTGGACGTCTCTAATACAAAAGAAAATAAAAGCAATAAAAAATGAAATAATAAAAAGCACCAGAAATTTGGTAACGCAGCTCGGCACATTTTGCCTACATCTGCGGGGGCCTCACCCAGCTTCATTACTTTCACCAAAGTACAATAGATTTACCCAAGACTTTACTGAGCCGACACCACTCAACCCTTGATGCTATCTCTTAACCTTACTTCTCGAGAAAGAATTTCACACCCAATAGTACGACCACCTTGTACTAACCTCGACAGAGGATTTACACACACTGTTTAATAATAAAGATAATTAAATGAATAACTTAAGTGATTAAAATAACTAGAAACAAAAACGATAATACACTTGAGATAAAAGAGAAGAACAACTTTCCAAAAAGTTCAGCTCCCTGAAATATATCTAATTAATTTGCGTCAACTCTAGAACCAAACTACGACTTCTTAGTTAATAAGTGACATCTAGTAGAACATATATGCAGTGCCAAAATCACTAAGTAAAAAATCACTCAAGTAGATGAAGGTTTGGTGCGTGATTCCCAAAATAATTATTGCAAATACCAATTGAGTTTCCTAGTCACTGCTGCTTGTAACTATCTCTGCTACTCAAAACTCAAAAGTCCCAGCAACATAAAAGTCATATGAAAAGTAAGAACATAGACAACATAAAGAGTCTCTTTTCCTCTACCATAAAAAATCGTCGTGGGTCTTTTTTACACACACCCAAAACCCATCGTATGTTTTCCAGAAGATTAACTCCATTTACAATGAAACTTACCAAAATGCCCTTCAAACTTTAGCGATTACTTTGACGTAGAGCAATTTTATTCACATCCAACGACTTCCAACCATGTCCCTTATTGTCCTTCATACACGTAAGTCAATTTAATTCAAACTGGAATTTCTGCAATATCCTTCAACAAATACACATCTATCCAAGATAGAATTATATTCTATCTAGAACATTATCTAATTAGATTTTTGAATCCAAGATAATAAGACATATGCCAATTTAAAGAAATATGCCAAAATAAAATAAAATAGATATATTTAACATATATCTAACATATAATTTTTTTAAAAGCACTTCTTTGTTCTTCTTCCATAATCAACGAAGTGTTATTTCAGTCGTTACTTTAGATTCATAAAGAAAAGAATCAAAGGTGCTTGTGCAAAAAGGCTATATTAAAAGCATTTTTCCAAGTTCAAGGTGCAAAACTTTTAGAAAAATTATTTGTAGGATTGTCCTCTAAATTCATGAAGAGAAAAGATAATTGTCTAATAAGTGTGTTATGAGTCAAGATTATAAAAAGATTACGAACACAAGAAAAGACCTTTTAAAGAAGTGAGACTATAGAGTAATGTTTTAAAAATATTTGTAGAACAAGAAGTTCAGGATTTAAAGGTCCAATATGTAGTAAATTATTATAAAATCAGTTAAAAATTGAATAAAATTAAAAAATTTAAAATATGGTTAGAGAAATTATCCTTATATATCTAAAAAGTTGAAATTTAATTGATAAAAAGATTGTCAAATAAAAATTAATTGATTTATCTTAATTTATAAAAATCAATCGGTTGACTAATAAATTGATTGTTCTTTTAACAGTAAATAAAGGTTATTAACAAATATGAAATTGAAAAGTTAAAAATCGAACAAAAAATTTAGTCGATTTAAGTTTTTTATAGTTAAACCAGTCAAATTGGTTCAATTTTTTTGATCATTGTTGTAAAGACAAAATTATAGGAATTGAAATGTCAATTATTTTAATACTCACTTAAAAATAAATTTCAAGAAATTATTATTTAAAAAATTGAATTTGCCATCTGCAATTTATTTATGTAAAAATTTGATCCATATTATCTAGCAATTGTAGCAAAAATCCAATTTATATATGATTTAAGAGGGCACATTCTATTTGGATATTAAATATATTAACAAAAAGGAAGTGGAAAATGAAGTAACTATACTAATGATAAAACATCCAAATCGTTTTATAATATTACTACTTGAGAAGTGAATGGAAGGCAGTTGCATAAATTGAAAACTGAAAATTCTGCTTTATTGAAACATATAAAATTTTCAGACACTTATAAAGAAGTCAAGTTAAAATTTGAAGAGATATATAAAGTCCATGATAATTTATAATTTTTTAAATGAAACTATTAGTGAGTAAAATAAATTAAAACAATTTTTTTTAAAAGAAGCATTTTGTGTTAAAGATAACAATATTTGCTCGTTTGACACTGTCAAATCTATAGTTAACAAATCTGATTCGAATTGATCGAGTTTTGAGTTGGGCTCGGTTTTAGCTCAATCCAAAGTTTGAAAATATTAAATAATATGGCTTGATTTTTAAATTTTAAATAAAAATTAATTGAACTTGGTCCAAACTTGATCAAGCCTCACGTTACTTAAACTTGATTAGGCTTGAACTCAGATCGTAAGCCTTAAACCTGATCGAATTTCGGTCTAAGCCCAAACTTGAATATAAATTTTCAAGCCCAAGCTTCCGACCAATGCAAGTCTATTTTGTATGAAGGGGAAAAAAAAGCAATTCGCTCTTATCCTTTAAGCAAAAATATTTTTATTGTTAGTGATTTTTCTCTGGAATGCTAGCCAAGCGATTTTCAGATGAAGAGATGTTTAAATTTACGAGAACATGTTAAAAATGATAAATTTAAATATTAAAAAAACTATATCTTTTGAAATTTAATAATTAAGTATATTTAATTATTCATAAATGTATGAGTATGATAACAAACTTGAAAATATCGAAAGTTCAAGTTTTTAAGTATTTAGTTATTAATATATAGGTAAGTCTTATAATATTATGTATAGCGGGGAGTGATAATATGGGTCTACTGTTATTATAATGAAAATAAATTTTATTAAAATTCTATTTCCTTTTGGAATTATTTTCAAAGTCTTGTCTTTCCTCTTCTCTTTTTCTATAATTAACAGATATTTCCCGATTTAAGTTCAAAATTTTTTTAAGGAACAACTTAATCTTATTTAAATACGAGTACTTTTACCATTCTTACTGGATTTAAGAAACCTTACTCAATTCTCTAATGGCTTCCTAAGACTTCAAATGCATAACTGGGTGTTTATGACCATATTTCCTTTCTGAAATTGATAAATATTATATATATGTATATATATATATATATATGTATGTATGTCGTATAAATCATAGTTTCTAGGTTCGCAAGCACATATATTTATGTGAATTTCAATTGTTATTTCTTCTAAAAATTAAGATCTTTTATCTCTTCTTTTTCTATTTTTCTTCTCTTGTTAATTTTAATAAAATTCTTTATTTTTTGACTACATTTGTCGTACTCTTACCTACGGTATTTCTGTTGTTGACATGATCAATGATTTCACTCTTCTTGGTAATGTACACTCGAAAGTCATTCTTCTTATTAGAGTCTTCTTCACTTTAAATCCCTCCTTTTGTTATAATTTCCCAATCACAATATATCAACTATGTATTCCTAAGCTCAAAAATATATTCATCACAGAATGGATAACATGTAATTTTCCAGGTCTTTTTATGGAGTATATGTCAATGTTTGATGTTTTCAACCTCCATGTCTGTTCTCACAGAAAACAACAAGTAGTAAAAAAGAGAGGGATAATTCCATGTAGAGAGAATGAGAGAGAATCTTGTGTACTTCTCCATTCCATTGATTGATATGTACAGGAGAGATATATCTACAACTCATATGCACAAAAAGAATAAATACAAACTTCTAAGTCTGAAATCAAGGAAACAACCTAAACAGATTAATGTTGAGCTAGCATTTGCATGTGCTCCTCCAACACCCCCCACCCTACGCGCTCAGAAGCTGAGGAATGTTGAGAATTTAACATTCCTAGCTTGTGCATGAGATCCTTGTGCTGATGAATGGGCAAAGCCTTAGTTAAGATGTCTGCTAGTTGCTGTCTAGTAGGTAAATAAATTAAATGAATAAAGTCCTTAAGAACCTTTTCCCTAGTGAAATGACAATCCAAGTTAGTGTGCTTGGTCCTTTCGTGGAAAACTGGATTCTTTGTAATATGAAGAGCTGATTGATTGTTGTAATGTAAAGCAACGAGCTTTAAATTTAGGACCCCTAAGTTTGTTAAGAGTTGCAAGAGCCAAGTAACTTCGAAAGCTATATGAGACATAACTTTGTATTCTACTTCAAAAGATGACCTACAAATAGTGCTTTGCTTCTTTGATTTCCAGCTGATGGGAGAATTACCAAGTATAACCAAGTATGCAGTGAGTAACTTCCTAGTAGTGGGACAAGAACCAGTTTGAGACACTAAAGGTTTGGAGTTGTAGTTGTTCTGTTGCTCTGGGAAGAATACTTTGGTGAACAGTGCATTTAAGATAGTGAAGAACATGATCTAGAGCTAGAAGATGAGGCTGCCTACGTGCTTGAATGAATTGACTGAGAGTTTGCATAACAAAAGAGATGTCAGGCTTAGTGTGAGAGAGAAAGTTGAGTTTTCCAATTACTATTCTGTAATGAGTAGGATCTGGAAAAGGTTCTCTAGAATCTGCAGAAAGCTTCAAATTCAAAGGAAGAGGAGTGGATATAACAGACTAGTCAAGAAAACTAGTGTCTTTGAGGAGTTTATAAGCAAATTTTCTTTAAGCTAGAATAATTCCAGTAGGTAAATAGATAGCTTTAATGCCAACAGCAAAGTCCAGCTGAGATTTGATTTGATGAACCTCCGTAATGTCAGAGTCAGTGACTAAAATATCATCCATATAGATAGTAACTATAGTGAGGTGATCTGCAGTTCGCTTCAGAAATAAAGAATAATCATTTTTGGACTGATCATAACTTATAAGTTTGAGGAAAATCATTAATTTGGCAAACCATTGCCTTGAGGCCTGTTTAAAGCCATAAAGGGATTTCGAAAGTTTGTAAATTTTGTTAAGGGGGCTAAGAATGCCCTTAGGCATTGCATATAAATGTCTTCATCCAAATCTCTATGTAAGAAAGCATTATTCACATCTAGTTGAAAAATTTTCCATGCTTTAAAGGTTGCCACTATAATAACTGCTCTAATGTTAGACGGTTTAACAATAATAAAAAATGTTTCATTGTAATCTATCCCCTCCTTTTGAGTATAACCCCTGACTACTAGCCTGGCCTATATCTTTCAAATGTACCATCAAATTTGAGCATTATTTTATACACCCATTTGCCAAAAATAGCCTTCTTTCCAGTGGAAGATCAGTTGCCTTCCATGTATTGTTAGCATGCAAAGCATCTATCTCTTTATTCATAGCTTGAACCCATTTTGGATATTGAGAAGCTTCTTTATAGAATGTGGGTTCCTTATATGTAGTGAGAAAAGAATGAAAAGCAGTAGACAGATAATCAAGTTGAACTAAATTGCACCAATGATTAGTATAAGGAGAAGCTAAGTTTGAAGCCTCTAAAGGAAACTGACATATGTAGTCTTGAAGGTAAGAAGGTGGTTTGGTGACTCTAGTAGATCTCTTAGTAGGAGGAGGAGATGTAATATTAGAAGAAGAAAAACAAAAGATGGAAGTAGGAAGCTTACTAGCTATGGAAGTAGGAAATTGTATATAAGATTGAGGCTCAAGATTAAGAAAAATGGAGGTAGGTAAAGGGGTAGTAGAAGAGTTTGAAGATGGATAAGTGAAGTATTTGTCCCTATCCATAATCAATCAATAGTTATGGAATTCTTCGATGCAAAGAAACTAACTCAAGAGACATAGCAAGATAGAAGGAAAAGAAACATAATAGATCTCTCATAAGGTACAAATGTCTCACTCATCTCTCAAATAGGGAAAATTTTCACTCAATCCACCTAGATTAGCACTTATCATAAGCTTGTAAAGATTCTACTATCTCCACCACTAACATACCATAGATTCATGATCAAGGGGACTTTGTAGGGTTGTAATGTTGATGAAAGGATAATGAATGGATGAAATGGAAATAATGACAAGTGCAATGCATGAGTGTTAAGAAACAACTCAAAGTGAGCTAAAGTACAACCATCAAATGAACACTAATGTGCAAATATCAACTTTAAAGAACCAATCTTTAATCTTCAACCACCAAGGGATGCCTCATTTCAAACTTTATTCTTTTTTTCCAAATTATTCCTCTTTCTTTTCTTTTTCTCTTTTCTTTTTTTTTTCAAAATTCTTTCTTTGCCTTTTCTGTACATTTTCTTCTCTTTTTTTGTTTTTTTTTGTTTTTTGTTTTTATTTCTTTTGAATATTGGCTTACCTAACACAAGAAGATAAAAATAGCAACATCAATGATGCACATTTAATCATGAAGAACATGATGTAACTCATGCAAAACACTTGTTCAAAAATAATGGAATGAAGGAAAGTAAAGGGCTCAAAGGGGTAAGTAAAGGTTAATTGAAATGGCTTGTATTTGGGTGAAAGGGTTTAGAAATGAATGCCCATGTCATGCTCACAAATTTAGGTATTAACACAGCTTTGAAAAAGAATCTAATCAAGTTCTAGAGGCTAACCAAACTAGGTGGAAATCACACAAGATGAGAAAGAAAAGTAAGGCTAAAAAATCCTTCCAACAAAGCTTTCTTTAAGATATTTCCTCCCTAAAATCAAGCTATAAAACAAGGTTAATAACACTGCACCAAAGGCACTTAACTATGTTAATCAACTAAGAATAATTACTTAAATCAAAATGCATTCAAACCTTGACATGCCCATGTTCACATGCATAAGCAACAAGGATTTGAAAACAAAGCCCAAGGATTGCAAAAGTCAAGTCAGAAGGTGGGAATCACAGCAACAAATCGTTCTCAAGAGATAAACCCGATCAATTTAGCTCAAAAAGTTTAAAATTTTTGAATTTTTAAGATTATTTAAGCTCAATCAAATAAACAGTGCATAATGCAAAGTCAATAAAATGGAAATCCAAACAGTGGCAAAACAAATCAACAAAAGTAGTCCCTCCCCCACATTTAGTCAATGCATTGTCCTCAATGTAAGAAAGCAAGTGTAGGCGAAATGGCAAGAGCAAAGGGAAACTAAACTAATAACTACTAAATGAAAATAAACAACTACAACTACTTCCTACTGGAGAGGTTCCCTCCCCCACACTTACTCCGAATTATCTTAGTAGATAGATATCATCATCAATACAATAGAAAGTAAAGGAGAAGGGTGGAAGGGAACAACCATGTGATTAGGGTGGTCTCTGATCCTCATGGTAGTGCTTAAGTCGATGACCATTGGCTTGTGAAACATGACCAGTTGCTTCATCCACCAGCTTTACCGTACCAAATCAATGCACCTTAGTAACTCTGAAAGGGCTCTCCCACTTGGTGATGAACTTCCCGGGCATCAACTTTAACCGAGCGTTGAACTTTAGAACCTTGTCACCTTCATGGAACTCTTTCCTCAGAATCTGTTTGTCATGAATCATTTTCAGCTTGTCTTTATAGATTCTGGCCTTATCATAGGACTCAAGTCTCATCTCTTCAAGCTCTTGGAGTTGCATTGTCCGGTTTTTAAATGAAGATTCAAGGTCTGCATCACATGCCTTGATCGCCCAATAAGATTTGTGCTCGATCTCCATAGGTAGATGGCAAGACTTGCCATAGAGCAATCGGAAAGGAGATATGCCTATAGGGTCTTGTAGGCTGTCCTGTAAGCCCATAGCTCCTCCTCAAGCCTTTCACTCCAGTCTTTGCAGGATGGTTTCATAATCTTTTCTAGTATCCCCTCACTTCCCGATTAGAGACTTCAGCCAATCCATTTGTCTGAGGGCTGCAAGGAGTGACCAATTTGTGATTAATTCCATATTTAGCAAGTAGAGACTTGATGGTCCTATTGCAGAAATGTCTTCATTGGTCACTAACGATTGCTCTTGGAATGCCATACCTACAAAAGATAAGAGAACGTAAAAACTTGGCAATAGTAGAAGCATCATCTTTCCTAGTTGGCACCGCCTCTTCCCACCTAGACACATAATCTACTGCAAGTAATATATATGAAAGGGATCCATAAAATACATGCCCCATACATAAAAATTTTCACAAAAATACATAGGTCTTAAAGGCAATTCATACTTTCTACCTAGACTCCCAAACCTATGGCATTTATCACAAGACTTGCAAAAAGCATTAGCATCTTTGAATAAGGTAGGCTAGTAAAACCCACACTCTAAAACCTTCCTAGTAGTCCTATTAGCACTAAAATTCCCCCCTCAAGATAAAGAATGTGCAAAGGTAAGGATAGAGTGGATCTTATTGTTAGGAACACATCGTCTGATGACTGGTCACTACATTGCTTCCAAAGAATTTGAGCATCCTAGATATAGTATCTTGCCTCCATTTTTAGCTTATCAACCTAAAACTTAGACATAGAAGGAGGCACAAGATCAGCGAAAATATAATTAAAAATATTAGAGTACTAAGGCTTCTGAACCACCAAGGTAAAAAGTATAGAATCAGGGAACGAATCAACAGTAAGATCAGAAGAGTCAACTCCCTCAGTGCCTTCAGGTAATCGACTACGGTGGTCAGCCACATGATTTTCTTCTCCAACTCTGTCTCTAATTTCAATATTGAACTCCTACAGTAACAAAGCCCATCTTAGCAGTCTTGGTTTAAACTGGGGCTTCTTGAACAAGTACCGCACCGCTACATGATTTGTAAATACAACCACTCAAGAGTTTATCAAATACTATCTAAACTTATCTAAAGCAAAGATTATAACAAAAAGTTCCTTCTCGGTAGTGATATAATTCACTTGAGCAGAGTCAAGTGTCTTGGAGGCATAGGCTATCTGTTGGATCGCGTATGGCCCGAGTATTCACAATACGCTGCGGAAAAGACCATAACACAAAACGATGTATTACTGAAAACATACAAGATACGCAAAATACCTTATCTTTTGACACGGATTGGTGGTTGTTTTTCAGATTCGTAGACACTGCTACTTGCGAATGTCCTCTACTGGTATCCACACGAGGATGCACGATCTAGGCTGCGGCTATCGTGTGCTAGCACGTCCTGAAACTCTTTCGAATGCCGCACGGTGATCTCTCGGATGGTGGCTAGGGTTTG
>JANQBM010000006.1:5997673-6017573 GCA_025594535.1 Erythroxylum domingense | reverse complement strand
TATTCACAACTGCATGAGCATGAGGTGTGGTAATTTACCACGCCTGGACCCGTTTCTCTGGTCCGACCCGTTCTCTGGAAACGGGATGTTACATAAATGCATATTATTTTTTATTTTACTTGATATTTTATTGTTTGAAAATTTAAAATATATTAATGAATAATTGGAAAATTTTACATGCTTTGTAAGAAGAACCAAATTTAACACACACAACCTTACACAGATCACAAGTTACGTACTCACATGTAGTGGCTCAATAGTGGCCACGTGTCATAACACAAGCTATATCAAATGGGATCTCAGTTAATAATCGTCCAAAGGCACTCTTCCAGAATTCTCTTATGTTTTCTTCTCCGTTAACCCTGATGTACTTCACCCATCTTTCAAGCAGCCACCTCGCCCACCCCAGGGCCCATTTTTATTTTTTTAAAAAAGTATATATAAAAATATAATTTATTAAAAAAATTTTAATTTATTTTTAATTAATATCAAGGACTTATATTTTCTCTTTCGTTCCGGGCCTACAAAATTTCAAGATCAGCCCTACTTTCAAGTGATGCGAACGATGCTTCCTAGTCTTTCGATAGGACAACTTCAATAAAGCAGCTATAGGGCTTCATCTTTTAGGTAACTGCCTAATCTATTTTCTCCTCCTGCAATTTAGCATTACATGTTTAGGATTGTGTAGTTTTATACTAGATTCCATGCTCTACCAATATTCTAGCTACAATTGGGAAGTTCATCGGAGAAAAAAACCAATTCTCTTATCTTCATGATTAGGGAGTTCATCAATTCTTGATTTGAACAAACTCTACTTCAGAAAATTCTCAAATTCCTCTTCTTCTATATCCCCTAAATGCTAGAAGCAAAGGAGATAATGTAAACAACCCTATCTCTTTTTGGTTTAGTCTTCATATTTCTTAGTTTCTCTAGTATGTCAATAAGCAAATTCCCTTCCCGTCTCTAGTGACATCTCTCTTTAATTCTTTTCCATATGTTTTATATAAAAAGGCATTGGAAAAATAGGTGATCTTTGGTTTCACAGTCATCCCTATATAGGACACATTTGTTGTTCAGATTTAAAAATTGAGGTCTATCAATCGTGGATGTGTTGTTCAATGTAGCCAACCATAGGAAACAAGAGGTTTTGGGTCTTAAGATCTTATGCTAGACTATACGGTGCAAATCTACTATATTGTATTGTCATTGTGTAATCCACTCCCTATAGGCCTTTTTAGAAAAGGAATTAGGGGGTTGGTTTAGCCAAAAGTAGATGTCCTGAATCCTGCAATTAGGTGTATAATTGGGGACTAAGTGCATCACCTGATTTGAAAATTCCTTTCACCTATTGCTAGCAATAATTACACAAACTTTAGTTTTAAGTGGAAGATTGCTCCAACATTATACTGCTATAAGAATTCTAATTAATGGACTATAACCTATCCAATTATCATAACAAAAGTTTGCTTTCTTTTCATTATCGCCTCTATAGTGAACTCATGGCTCCATATTTTCCTTTAGCCTCATCAGATTGTTAATAAACTAAGATTTTAAGTCCTTAGGAGAAATGGACCACAATAATCACCCTTTAGAAATATATGAGTGAACTTATTTGATCCACAATATATCCTTATTGCACATAATGAGCAAAATATTTTTTATTATCAACACCTTGTTGGTAGTGGCAACAGGGATTATCCCTAGGCCCACATCTTTCTTAGACTTGCAAACCTCATCCCATCTCAATTTCATTAACCTTCACTCAAAGTTATACTTTTCCCACAAAAACCTTCGTATTAACTTTGCTATTGCCTTCATTACTCTTTTAGCCACGAAAATACTAGCAGACTAATAAACTTATAAGGAATTCAACATAAATTTAATTAGCTAAAGTCTTCCCCCAAAATATAAAAATTTATTAGTCTGAAAGCTTCATCTCAGTTGTGTTCTTTCAACTAAAGGATCCTATAAATAAGCCTTTCTGATAGTGATAGGTAGGCCTAGATAGTGCAATAGAGATTATTTCCAGAGATTGCAGTTATCTTAGTTTCTAATCCGTGTGCACTATTAGCTAGATAAAATGACTCTTTGCCAGATTGATTACTAATCATAATATTTCTTCAAATTGCTTTTAAGAGGATTTTAGGATCTCAATTGAATTAGGATGAGCCTTGTTGAAGAGTAAAAGGTCATTGACAAAACATAGATTGATTAGAGATACCTTTTTGCATTTGCTATGAAATTTGAATCCTTTTCCTTTATTCACAATGCAGTGCAACAATAGAGTTAGGACCTCTATACAAAAGGAAGAACAAATATGGAGACATATGGTCATCTTGTCTACGCCCTGTTGCTCATTTGAGTAATCTTGTTGGTACCCCATTCATCCTAGTACATAATAAGAAGTGGTGGTTATATATGCTTCTACCCATTTAATGAATGTAAAGGCGAATCTCATCACCTCTAACACTATAAGAATAAACCTTCACTCCACAAAATCCAAGGCATTCCTGAAGCCAATTTTGAATGCACAATTTGGTGGAGAATTCCTCCTTTGGTACCCTCTCAAAAGTTATTAGACAATGGATATATTTTCCCATATCCTCCTTCCTTACATGAACGCATTTTGGTTGTTACTAACCATCATCTCAAAAACTGCCTTAAGCATGCTTGCTGTGATTTTAGAGATCACTTTATAAAAAAAGTTAGAATAAACAATAGACTTGAATTCATCAAAGGAATTAGAGTTACTCATTTTGGGAATTAATATTTTGTAAGTTTAATAGTAAATTCATTTTTAGTACACAAAGATGTTAAAAAATAGTTATAATAACATTATCATGATTAATAGATTTTAATAAATGTAATAAGCTTTAGTTTTAAAAATATTAAAATGATTTATATTATATCTATATGTAATTGATTTATGCAAAATAAATGCTAATGTAAGTTATACATTATTATTAAAGAATGAACGTAAATTATGATGGATCTTATTTTGTTAAAAGATATTTAATTAGCACAATGAAACTGTATATAATTTTATATTATACTTTAATTTATAAATTTAACTATTCTAAACTATATTTTTTTAAAAAAATTTAAGTGTAAAATATGAGTTATTTTCACCAAAATGTGTAATTAATGTGACATATCTTAATGAAAATAATTCTAGTTGGTCTAATTTATACGTATTTAAAACTTCATATTCACGTCACTATTTATATTATTATATTATACACATTCTGCATATTTTAACATATAATAAATATGCTTTTATGTATTAATTTTACATCATACTTTATTTCAATATTTATAATTACTATATTATGAAGAGATTTTAATATACATAAATTTTAAAATAGTTGAAACACATGTTAAAGAATAAAAATATTTTAATATGCTAATTTACTTTCACATCTCTAACATGCATATGTACTTAGGTTTTATAATTATGAACTGGATAACTATAATTTATATTTTTTAATATACTCAAATATCAAAACGATTGAAATATGCTTTTAATTAATAATTTTTTATTTTATAAATAAATATTTATTATCTTAAAAATTTAACATTTATGTAATACACATAAAATTAGAGCAATTTTTATCATAATTTGATATCTAATCAGATTTTAGAACGGTTGAAATACGTGAACAATAAAATTTTATATACCTTTATTTGCTTTTACTTCTAATATATATACATCTATGCATTAATTTTGCGTAATGCAATATTATATATTCAAATTTATTAAATTTATAATTTTAATGATAATATCATAAGTAATATTTAATGTGTGTATATCTTAAATGATTAAACTATATCAACGATAAACAGTCTTTGATATTTTAAACTGATCTTGATTTCATAACTAAATATTTATTATCTTAAAATTTCATATTAACGCGATATATTTTTTAAAAAATTGGAACTACTAGATTCTAATTCTCCTATATATACATATATATGTATATCACCTTTTAGGTCGTTTTCAAGGTGGAGCCAACTAATTACCACTAGTTAATAAATAATTCCAACTTTAGTGTGAGTCATTCACCTTTTCTACACAAGTCTTTTCAAATGATTGATGGGAGATACATAGTATGTTTCTCATTTACGAATTATGAACAACGAGTGAGAGAAGCCCGTAGCATCAAGCTTGGTCATTCATCGCTTTTTCTCAGCATATCATGTCAAATTATGTTTTTTCGTATCTGCTTTTAGATTTTACAAAATAATTGTAATTTTATAGGGAGAAATCCGATCAAACGTATATAATAAATGCGTTGTATAAATAGACACTCGAAATTTTATATAAATTATTTTTATTCTTTTTATGTCATTTTTTAATATTTCTTATTGAGTGTGATTGAACTTTTAACGCACTTAGCTTTTTATTATGGCAGGATATTATAAAGTATAAATCCTCGAAGCTAAAAACGTGCTCTCTTATCGTTCGAGGCTTGCCTTTTCAGACATTTTTAACATTTTATTTTTATTTCTATAGTTCCCCTCGATCAAAATATACTGTGATTAATAATTCCTCCATTGCTGGCAACCGACATTAGTTGCTTTACTAGATTAGTTGCAGCAAGGAAACCAACAACGGTGGCGACAATGATTCGACGAAGCTCGTATGTTGGTAATCTGGTTCAAACTCTGACAGTTGGCTCATTTTCATCAAAGGTAGGTCCTTTAAAGTTTCTCTGTTTAAGCATAGAATACGTGCATTCCCTCAATGATGTCTCGATGAGTAGCCGCTCATGTTACGTTAGCATGTTTTCAGTATGGAGCTTACTTTTGTTGCACTTTTCGCGGTGCATCTTCTCTGCAACAAGAAAGCAGATTATCTACCGCCAGGTAATTTCCCACGAAACTGCTGTTTATTTTATACGACATAATGTCAGTTTTTTTTTCTTTTAATATTGTAGATTTCTATATATTATGCGATCCCAGAGAAAAAAAAAAGAAATTATTTTTCCATTTTTTTCATCTGGTTTTTTAGATTAAGAAAAGTTAATCTGTTAGTGAAAAATGTGATAATCTTGTCCATAATTCGATTTTTGGCTTGGTGTGGGTGATAGTGATATCGATGAGTATGCTGATGTGGATTGGGACAATCTTGGGTTTGGCCGCGTGATAGCTGGCTACATGTACACGATGCGATGCTCTAGAGACGGGAATTTCGAGCAGGGACAGGTTACGCGCCACAAGACCATTGAATTGAGTCCCCTTGCGGGGGTCTTAAATTATGGACAGGCAAAAGCTACATTCATTTCTTTCCCCTTCCACTTCAATTACTGCTTAGATCACGATATATCATTTCGTTCCATTAATTGATGTGCTTGTTAAGAATTATCAACTGACAAGACAAACTTACAAGCAAGCAGCCTCTTAATTTATTTCTTTCAGGGACTGCTTGAAGGCGTAAAAGCCTGCAGAAAAGCAAATGGAAACCTTCTTGTCTTCCGTCCTGATCAAAATGCTATCCGAATGAAGATTGGTGCTGACAGAATGTGCATGCCTTCTCCCTCGATTGACCAATTTGTTGATGCAGTAAAACAAACTGTCATTGCTAACAAACGTTGGGTAATTATCTCTGATAATCTCACATGTTCCTGAACAAAAGTAGACATAAGCCAAACCCACTTTCTGCCACGTTTTGAACAGGTTCCTCCTCCAGGCAAAGGGTCTTTGTACCTTAGGGCCTTGCTCATGGGAAGTGGTCCTGTATTGGGTTTCGCACCAGCGCCAGCGTACACGTTCCTCATATATGCGTCAGCAGTTGACAATTATTTCAAGGTCTGGGTATATTCTAGTCAATATTAACCATGTCAACTTTTCCTGATTGAAACCATTGTATACACTTCATGCCTACACAGAGTGGCGTACCATTGAACTTGTATGTTGAGGAGGAATATCATCGCTCTGCTCGTGGTGGAACTGGAGGTGTGAAAGCAATAGGCAACTATGCCCAAGTTAGTGAATACTGTATAAAACGATCTTTAATACAATTCTATTTCAATATTCTAAGTTGGTCTTACTCTTGTAGTTTGCACTTTGCAGGGTTTAAAAGCAACAGGTAGAGCAAGAAGCATGGGATTTACAGATATCTTGTACATTGACTCTTGGGAAAACAAATATTTGGGAGAGGGAAATTGTTCTAACACTTTTCTAGTGAAGGTATCGTCTGAAAACATTCAGTTTCGGTCTTGATTCTGAAGTAATGTCCAGACATATTTTAGCTTTCACTAGATCCAAGAAGGGAATAGAAAGAGAACTAATGTCTATACTTCATAAGCACCACACTGATCAGAAACATAATATATTAGTTACTACATATCAGGATGCAATAAAATGGATAAATTAGTAACAGAGTGGAAGAAGGGACTTGCCAGGGCTTAAGGAACAACAGGAGAGAATGACCAATTTTGGATTCAGATTGACCTTGTGCCTGATGTTATATTTTTCCTGCTTAGGGTGAAGTTATTTCTACTCCCGCTACAAATGGGACTATACTTTCAGGGATCACAAGAAAAAGCGTCATAGAGATTGCTCGTGATATTGGTTACAAGGTAAAATCTGAACTGTTATTGCTGAAATAAGATCATGGTTTAAAACATTGCGAGTAAACAGGTCGAAGAGCGTGTTATACCGATAGATGAATTGATGAATGCTGACGAAGTTTTCTGCACTGGGACTGCTGTACTTGTTGCTCCTGTAAGCAGTGTTACATACCAAGACAAACGGTAATCTGCTAGCACTTTATTTATCAAAATTCATTAAGTGAACAACTTTAACAACATAACGAGTGACCAAAAAGATCCTAATATGTTTGAATTAAGCAATATCTATTATTGGGTTCCTTCCAGCTTTAATTAACCAGTGAAAACATTCATGTTTGTTTTATAGAATTGAATACAGCACGGGAGTGGAGTCCGTCTCGCATCAAATTTATTCAATTCTATCGGGAATTCAAACTGGTGCGATTGAGGATGTGAAACGCTGGACTACTGAAATCCATTAACTATCTTTTTTCTAACTTTTTAAATTATGCTATTGGTGTTATACACTGACATTCAAATGGAAGCACCAAAGTGAATGATGCTGTGTGTATTCAAATGGAAGCACCATTTTACAGTTGTCGTGTTTGACTTCGCCGGATTGTGTGATTCCAACGCCTCCTTCCTGATAATCTCTTAAAAACTGCAAAACTTGGGCACAAGTACTCGTCTAGTTATTGTTGTAATTGAATAGTGTTCTACATACTATGACATTCACTAATACTTCACTAACAAATTGTGTTGAATTTACCAAAAGAAAGCAAAAGATAAAATGAGTTGAACCGGTGACTTTTTTCCATACGGATGGGTCGTAGATAACTATTTAGATTGTGTCAGGTAAGTTAATGAAGTTTTAATTGTTAGTTTGATTTATCTTTATTCCAAAATGATCATAATAACCCAAATTATTTGTTACTATTTTGTCCCACATGTAGTACTTCTGTAGCTGCCAGCAATTTCTCTAAAACTTTATGCAAGTTAAATTGTGTGTCTTTTATTGAATTTATATTTCATCTTGATATAATTTTATGATATTACTTGAATTAATTACTTATTACTCTTTCTAATTGTGAATTAGTACCAATCAAACTCAATCTAATCATTTATAGATAAGAGAGAAAAACATTATAATCTCATACTAATTTGTTTTTATGACGAAGAGTTATTAAATCATGCAACATCATCTTAAAAATTTTCATTCATCATTTTCTAGCACAATTTCAACACCAATACCACATTCAATCTATCCCTAATCAGTCATCATAATTTCTACTAACATATGCAACAATAGATCAACACCTCACTTACTTGTTCAGCTTAAATGCTACATTACTGTATCAAGCCTGCTTTGCCTCATATTCATGCAAGATCATCTCAGGAATAATGAGGTAGTAGGATGAGTTTCAACAAAGACAAAAAGAAGACAACATAATATAGCTATCTTTCTAAAGAAATTTACAAACATTTTGAGGTGGTAATAGACAAAATTTAGAGCAGAAACTCAAGATGTGATGGAGGAGTGAGGTTCAGCAGTGAGAGGGAGAAGAAGACGAGAGTTACAGTAGAATACAATGAAGATGAATATGGAATTGTCTATATCGTATGGTGTAGTTGTAAGATGAGTTTAAGGACACTTGTCAAGTGTCTAAGCCAGCTACATGTCTACTCTTTAGGGTGCCAAATGTCACTTAGTTTTTCTGCCATTTGTCACTCAAGTCTACTACCATATATCACTCATTTCATAGGCTTAGTCATCCTAACTTTTCACATGTCAACTTGTCTTGCCACTTGAAATTTTTTTTCTAGGCTAAATATACATATTAATTCATCAATCTCCTAATTGTAACAATTAACTCTAAATTTCTAATTGTAATCCATCAATTCTTTTTATTGGTAAATCAAAATACAAGACATTAGAAATGCACAATCATATCATAATCATTTTGAAACTTTCATACCCCGGAACATGTCAATTGAGTGCAATTTTTCTAAATCAAAATTCATGCATGTATGCTCATATTAAGCATGTGAATGAAATCAAAAAATCATATTTTAAATGCACCAAATTCATTCTAATATGATGAAATTCATGTGACTAAGTAATCTAACACTCTAACTTTTAGTAGTTTTGGAAACTGACTATTACAATTCTACCCTCCTTAAGAAATTTCTTTCTCAAAATTGTTACCGGATTGATCAAATAGATGGGGGTACTATTTTATCATGTTCTCCTTAGTTTCCCACGTAGCTTCTTATCTCGAATGATTTCTTTAAAGAACTTTAACCAAAGGAATTACACGGTTTCTTAATTGCTTAGTCTGATATCCATCTATTTTAACCGGTTCCTCTACAAAACTTAAATTAGTTGCAATCTCAACCTCCTGTGTCGATGTATATGTTGTATCTGACCGATATCTCCTAAGCATACTAACCTAAAATACATTATGAATCTGAGACATTTCTAGTGGTAATGCTAATTTGTAAACCAATAGTCTAACACCCTCAGTAATCTCAGAAGGATATAGAGCGACACTCTAAAAAATACTTTGTCTCCTACGTCGTACTCCATATTTCTTTGGTGCTGATCTACATAACTTTTTTGTCTACCTTGAACCGCCTTAATCCTACAACGGATCAATTTTACCTTATCAACGGTACCTTGAATCAACTCTGAGCCTTCAACAGTCCTTAAGCCTTCTTCATCTCAGTACAAAGGTGCTCGACACCTTCTACCATATAACGCCTTATATGGAGCCATACTAATACTACTATAATAATTATTAATATATGCAATTTAATGAGAGTTACATACTCATCCTATGCTCCTTAAAACTCTAAAACATAAGCCCTAAGCATATCCCCAACAGTCTGAATGATCCTCTCATTCTATTTGTCTATCTTAAGATTAAATGTTGTACTAAAATTTAACTTTATACCCAATGCTGTTTGTAGGCTGCCCCAAAATCTAGAATTAAATCTGGGATCTCAATCTGATACAATAGTCATTGGAACCCTATGTAACCTCACTATCTCATTTACATATCTTTGAGCTAACAGATCTAATGTGTTATTCTCCCTAATAGGTAAGAAATGAGTTGCTTTTGTTAATCTGTCAATAATGACCCTTATGGCATTATGATACCTCGGAGTTCTCAATAAACCCATAATAAAATCGATTGTAATCCTCTCCCATTTTCACTCTGGAATAGATAATGAATGTAATTTTCCAACTTGGGCCTGATACTCTGCCTTAACTTGTTGGCCTGTCAAACACCTAGCAACACACTCATCCACTTGCTTCTTCATCCCTGGCTACCAAAAATATCGTTTCAGAGTATTGTACATTTTGGTAGTACTAAGATGCATAACATAGGTTGCTATGTGTGCTTCCTCTAATATTTCCTTTCTCAAACCATCAATATCTGGTACATATAATCTCTGATTAAACCACAATGTATTATTTCTCAACTCAAACTCAGAACTCAAATTCTATTTTAACTTCTCTACACCCTTCACTACTTCTGGGTCTTTGCTTTGAGCTATTATAATCCTTTCTTGTAATACCGGTCTAAGGTTCAACGTAGCTAACAATGCTTCATTCTATCCCAAAGTTAGCTCAACATTCAGTGCTCTCAGTTGAACAATATTTGGTAACCTCGATGCTTGAATTTGTGCTACACTGATATTGGATTTCTACTTAATGCATCAACTATAACATTATCCTTAACTGGATGGTACTCTATCGTGCAATCATAATCTTTAAGCAACTCAATCCCCCTCTTTTGTCTCATATTAAGTTCCTTTTGACTCAACAAATATCTCAAACTTCGATGATCTGTAAAAATCTTAAACATTTCACCATATAAATAATGTCACCAAATTTTCAGAGCAAATACTATTGCAGCAAGCTCTAAATCATGAACTGGATAGTTGAACTCATGAGGCCTTAACTGTCTCAAAGCATAAGCAATCACTTTACTATACTGCATCAAAATGCATCCTAACTGTTGGTGTGAAGCATCACTATATACAATATATCATCTAGATCCAGATGGAATAATCAACATCGGTGTCGTAGTTAATTGATGTTTTAACTCATCAAAGCTTTCATTAGTCCATCGAAAAGGTACTTTCTTCCTCAGAAGCTTTGTCAAAGGGGTTGAGATCAATGAGAACCCCTTAACAAACCTCCTGTAATAACCTACTATCTGAGGAAAACTCCAAATCTCTAACATATTTTTAGGTGCTTCCCATTTTATCATGGCTTTAACTTTCTTTGGGTCTACCTATATACCCTATCCAGACACTATATGACCCAAGAACACCATCTGATCAAGCCAGAATTCACATTACTAAACTTGGCGTACGATTACTTCTCTCTCATTATCTGTAAAATTAACCTCAAATGCTCAGAATGTTCCTCTCTACTCCTCGAATACACTAAGATATCGTTTATGAATACAATAACAAAGTGATCTAAGTAAGGTCAGAATACTTTATTCATCAATGCCATAAAAGTAGCCAAAACATTTGTCAATCTAAAAGGCCCCAAAACTTAAAGTGTCCATATCTAGTTCTGAATGCACTCTTTGGTACATCAGCTTTTGTTATTTTCAATTGATAATACCCTGACTTCAAATCTAGTTTAGTAAACACCTGAGCTCCCTATAACTGATCAAGTACATCATCTATTCTTGGTAGGGGATATTTATTCTTCTATAACAACTGATTTAATTGCTTAAAATCAATGCACAATCTCAAAGTACCATCCTTCTTCTTCACAAACAAAACTGGAGCTCCCCAAGGTGACACACTTGGTCTGATAAAACCCTTATCTAACAACTTCTGCAATTGAGTTTTAAGTTCTTTAAGTTCCACATGTGCCATCCTATAAGGAGGAATAGATATACGAGCAGTACCTGGGACAAGGTTAATGGTGAACTCCGTTTCCCTATCTAATGGTAATCCTGGTAATTCAATGAGAAAAACATCTAGAAACTTCCTAACAATAGAAATATCCTTTAATGTCTGCTCAACTCGGGTATCAGTCACATAAGCTAAATAGGACTCACATCTATTTTAAATCAATCTAGAAAAGCTCATTGATGAAATCAATCTGACTGGCACTACTTGACTAACACCTCGAAATATAACCCTTGGTTAAGTATGAGATTCAAGAATAATTTCCTTAGTGTAACAATGCATCACAGCCTTATGAACAGTAAGCTAGTTTGTACTTAAAATAAGGTTTATCTCTTTCAACTGTAGTACTATCAAATCGGCTTTCAACTCAGCCTAGTCTACCTTAATACACCTTCTACATACTTCTCCAATCACTATAGTACTACCTACTAGAGCTCTCACCTCTAAGACAAATTTTAACATCTCTCTCTCACAATGCAATTTAGATGCCAGATATGGGGTAATAAATGAATATGTAGATTCAGGAATATGTAGATTCGGGATCTAACATTGCAAATGCCTCAAAATTAAAGACATGTAACACACCTGCAACAACATCTGGGGGATTCTGTGTCTCCTGTCTCATAATAGCAAAGATCCTGGCCTAGGACTATGATTGGTTACTTCGTACCTTAGTCCTAACACTAGGACCTGCTGAATTAGCTTTACCCCTACCTCTGCCTCTCTGTCCTGCTCTACTGGATCTGCTCTGTTAGATAGTCATCTATATCATTGATCCTCCTCTCACTCCAAACTATGCTCCTAAAGTTGTTGGATAGTCTCCAATCTGATGCTCTAAGGAGCCACAATGCAAACAAGCTCCCAATGCCTTCCAACATACTCCACCATGTCTTTTTCCACATTATTCATAATTGGGAATCTGTTGTGCTTGCCCACCATAATTTTATCCTCCAGATGCCTGACCTCTACCACCACTAGAATGAACAGAACCGTCTTTAGGTCTAAACCCTAACTGCTTCAATCTCGACTGTGATCATGATGATCTATTCTGGCATTTACTAAATTTACTACCAGAGTTAGCTCGAAACTCACCGTACCTCTTAATCCCAAACTCCTATTTATACTCTCCTTGTTCATCCTTTAGTAACTGCTCAATCCGAATCGAAGCAGCTCGCAGCTCAGTAAAACTATTCAGATTTGTAATAGCCAACCTTATCTTGTAACACCCCACTTCCATCAGACATTTGTTGCCAAATGTCCATCAGACATTCGAGCATATACCCGAAGGAAGCGATGTGCTAACTATATCACTTTCACTAACTCATGGCATCATAATTTAAAACATAAATATCATGATCTCCAAAAAACAAATTTCCTCATTTCATTTCATAAAATAAAGTATACAATGTAGCATTACATACAACATCCATGTATACACAATATCGATGACCTATCAGAGTCTACAACTCTATTTACAAACATGCTACATACATGAGGAATTAAACAAAAATTGAGTCTAAATCCTTTAGTCCAGTTGACCGACCTTTGAGTCATTTCTTCTATCCCAAAAGTAGTACTAGATCTCTTTTAAACTGTCTTAGAAGCTATGAAATCTATCTTAAACCTAAAGAGTCAACATTGTAATTTTGGTGAGTTTTGCGAACTCGGTGAGTTAACCATCCTCGATGGTTCACCCATATCACATAACACATCAATTCAGGTTATCACATAATTCAAATAATTTCATTTATCATCGTGTAGCATCATAAAACACTTTGTACATAAGTTTTCACATTTTTCATTCAACTGAATTCAACAATACATTGCAATCATTCAAATCATACAATTAATATGTATATGCAATGTTCATGAGACTCACGTTCGTTTATTACATTGTTGTGACCGAGTGCCTTTTTCACTGTCTCGTATTTGTTATAGATATCGGGCTCATTAATATTGTCCCTTATTGGTTGGGGATACATGGCTCATTTTACATAGTGAGCCAAAGGCTCTTACCACATTTTGAGCTTTAAACTCTTTTTCACTGGCGACTCTAATCACAACTGCCTTTATGTTTTATGCATTCATGTAATGAAATGCACCTCATGTACTGAATCATTGTATTCAATCAATCACAATCACATTCTCTTTCTCTTTCTCATTCACATTTTTCTTCAGACCTAAGTCAGGCATTCAACATTTAAGTGTTGAGAACATTTATTCCGTCAAATTCACATACAATGAGCACTTCCAATAGTTTTCACGCATCAAACGCCTTGGATATTCAATGTCTAGAATTAGTACATATACATCACATAATAGTCAATACATAGTTTAACAAACAATTAATCAAAGTGAGATCATCTTAGGTTACTCACATTTTGCTCCAGATAGCTTATTGTCTCGATGTCCCAGCAATGTCTGGATGTGGTCACTTTAATTGCTTTTCTATAACATGCAAGCGTACATATTTACACATTACTACTTTGCACATTCACATGTATATGCATACACATTTTATATTTTTATTTATAGCTATTTTATCTTATTTTTAATTTTTATTATTTTAATGTATATATATATATATATATATATATATATTTCATGTGGGTCTATCGAAAACAATCTTTCTACTAATTAGGGGTAAGGTTGCGTACTACTGTACCTCTTCAAACCCTACGTATCAATTAGACTTTCACTGGGTTGTTGTTGTTGTTGTTTTTTAACCTTAGGAAAAAATATTTTATTAAATTCGTTTCCTTCTTTTTGAGTTTGTCACTACCAATCTTGTACAATATCTCTCTACTTGATCATCACCATTTTACTTGATTTTTTGAAGACTTATTTATTATCAACTAGCTTCTTTCTTTATGGTAATGGTATGAGTTTCCAAGTTTTGCTTTTATAAAAAGCTTTAATTTTTTCCTTGCTCCCATCTATCAAGAGACGTCTAGATTATTAAGTACCTTTTAGAAAACTAATGGCTCTATATCCTTTATTAAAAGATAGTATGTTATGTTTCCCTCCACAATATAAATTAAGTACCAATTTGGTCGTATTTTTATTAGATCTAATTAATGAACTTTTAGAGCTTCAAACTCAATTAGTTTTTGAGTATCTTGCTCAAGTTATGTATAAAAATCTCTAAACTTCTTTATAAAGTGTTATCTTATTACATTTGTAATTTATCTTGTATAAAGGTGACATACTTGTTAACAATAACCTTATGGACAATGAGATCCCATATATGATACTCCTTCACTCCATCAACATACCTAAAAATAAGCAGTTCCTAGATTTTTATCAATTTTCTTTATTTATTTATATTATAAATCTGTATAAGACTTCCAGGTACATGAATGTTATAATGATCCACTAATTTTCTAGTCCATATCTGTGTCAGTGCCTTTAACTCAATTGCAGTTAAAGAATCAAATTCACCATAAAATAGGTGATATTGATTGCTTCTACCCAAAAGCCCATATATAGGGTTGTAGCTTTCAATATTGCTCTTATTCTTTTTAGTTGAGTTATGTTCATATACCTATCCACTCTATTTTCTAAAGAGTTTATGCAATAATGAATTGTATTTTAGTGCCTTCTTACGTATAAAATAAATCAAATTCATTGTCAATATTATCTCCTTTGTTATCTATCCTTAAATAACTCAATCTTTTTATCAAAACCAAGTTTAACATAAGCTTTAAAAATTTGAAGATTAAGAGTATAAATATTTTTCTCTTTATATAGTACATCCAACATATGTTGAATAATCATCAATACAGGATACAAAATTCTTTATTTTTCCTTGGGATAAAATTAGTGGTTACTATACATCATAATAACCCAATTCAAAGATAATATTGCCTTTCGAATTTGAAATCTTAAATTTTATATGATATTGCTTATTTGTAACACAATGCTTCCAAAAAGGAAGTGATACCCATGGTATAACTTTTGCTTAGCAAGGATCTTCATTCCTTAATTAGATATATGCCTAAATGTTTCTACCAACAACATTGAAGATTTTTACTCAGACTTTTTGAAGCAATTAATGCTTCTACTTTTAGTAATGTCTCTTCCTTTAACTTGTATAAGTTTTCATATATCTTTTCTATCTTCTCAAGTACAATCATGCTTCCCATTATCTTCAAAATCTTATTGACAAGTTATATTTTATACCCAAGATCACCTAGTCGTCTTAAAAATAAAAAATTCTTCTTCAAGCCTACCATATGTCTTACGTTATAAAGATCACGAGTTATATCATCATATATCTTTATATCATCATATATCTTTACTTTGATAATTCCAATACCAATAACCTTTAAAAATAGTAGTCACAGTTGTCCATAAATCCTCTTGAAATTGGTTTATAATGATGGAATCATTCTTTTCTTGAAGTCGTACAAAAAGTAGCTTTTAAGTTAAAGATTTATACATTAAGTAGTGACTTTCTACTTTTAATTATTATTTTTGTTTCACAATACAAAGCATTGTCGTCATTTGAAGTACTTCTAAAATTTCCTTAAAACTAGAATTTTTATATTTAAATAATAACAATCCTTCTTCAGGTGACTTTTTTTTTATTACAATTGTAATAACTATAAATTCTTCTTCTTGATTTTGATATACTATGATTTTGGTTCCCACTTAGGCTATGTTTTGATAATCTCCCTCTTAAATTAAGTGTTTATAAAATTTATTAATTTTTTCTAACCAAAATACTCAATTAATAACAATCAATGTAAATAAAGATGAGGAAATTGTTTGATATAAATTAATAAAAATTGAGCAATAATTTAAAGAGGATAAGGAAGGAAAAATGCAAAGCAACTTATAGTGATTTAATAAACAACCTTTCCCTATGTCCACTTCCAAAAGTCTTCTTGGAATTCCACTAAAATTCTTCTTTTAAGGAGAAAAATAGTCTTTTTACAATCTTTTTTAGTAAAGAGGAACCCTTTTTACAATTTGCTTTCAAGGTGAAAAGGAACCTCAATCTCAATTGGATCACCCTCAAGTACAATAATATAATGCCCTAACCAAATTTTAGAACGCAAATTACCTCACTTTATCATTCTACAATTTCAAAGAGGCTTACTCACACAAATATGAAGCCATGATGCTAAAAAGATTGAAAAACACTTATAAATATTTGTAAAATATACCCAAATGTTCTTAATATTAAAATAAATGAGAAAGCACATATTTATAGTATTTTGTGATCTTTCCTAGCTGTTGGAGCCCAGAACTAGTCGTTATAACAATTATATGTAGAGCATTAGTCGATTAGTATAGCATACTGGTTGACTAGTATGCATAAAGCATTAGATTCACTAGTTGTTGAAATATTGGTCAACAATAGGCATATTGGTTAATCAATATAATATATTAATTGACCAATATATCAACCATTATTGTAACAAACTCACGGTACATCAAATTTAATAACTATAACTTATATTAGTTGATCACTAACTTATATAGGTCAACCAATCAACCGAAAAATATGATTTTAACAAATTTAAATGCTCAGAAATAATTTTTTAATCTAATTATGATTTAAACACTTTGTAAAATGTTCCCTTTAGAGTGATTGAAAGACAAATAGGTTTTTCTATTAGAATCAAAAGCTTTAACGCCTCTTGATGACTGTAAGACTCATGTAATAAACTGAAATGAAATATTTATGCATGGTGAGCTTTTTAGAGCATCAAATTAACAAATGATATTACCATTAATATTATAAACTAAAGAATGATCTTGATAATCCCTTATCTTCTTTTATTCTTGGTTTGATCTTCATTTCAATGGTAGTAAACTTCAACTTCTTTTGACTAACTTTATAAGCTATCTTCATGAGTTTATAACATTATTTTGTTCTTTTGTTGCTTTTCATCAAAATAATAAACTCATTAATAGTAATTATGCTTTTCTTATCATAAGTAGTAATTATGCTTTTGTTATCATAAAACAACAACTAAAACTCCCTTATTTCAACAATCTACCCCTTATTGATGATGAAAAACCATACATGATAATGGGGAGCAATAATAAAATTAAGGGTTAATTGCCCAAAAAAACCCAAAATTTCGTCAAATTTTCAATTATAGCGCAAATTTTAAAAAATTGCAATAAAATTCCCAATCTTTCAATTTTTTTTCAATTCTAACCTAAACTTCAAAAAGTTGCAATAAAATATTCAAACTTTCAATTTTTTCAATTCTAGCCCGACGTTAATGTTTCCATTAAGTTTGTTGATGTGGCTTCACACGTGTTACAAAAACCCTAATTATTAATACACGTCAGTCAAAATTAACATAACAAATGAAGGTTAATGAAACAACGTTATTTAATCACATAATTAAAATGATTTCATTGTTTAAAAATGACCTAAATCATATTACACAGCCCCAATGACCTTACGCTTTGATTTTAGTTTTTTCCTTTATTTTTTGTTTGTTCTCTCAATGCTCTCATCCTTCGATTTTCAGATTACGCAGTCCCGACGACCTCACACTAAGGGCATCAGGAGAACGAATTAAAAACAAAAAGCTTACCAGTACAATACGTTGTCATACGGGAGTAGTTTGAGGCATAAAAAAACAAACAGAAAACAAAAGGCTAAGGGCATCGAGAGAACAATAGATAGCGTCATGTTAAAATTGAAGAAAATTGAAAGTTTGAGCATTTCATTATCACGTTTTGAAGTTTGAGCTAGAATTGAAAAAAATTGAAAGTTTGGACATTTTATTGCTACTTTTTAAAGTTCGGGCTATAATTGAAAATTTGATAAAAATTTGGAATTTTTTTAGTAATTAACCCTAAAATTAAGCACACAAACAACTACCAAGATAATGATTAACTCCTCTTAATTCATGCATAAAATATAATATCAAGAACATAATTCAATACCAAGAACAAAACAGATATTCAATATCAAAGAGCAATCCACATATGTAGATAATATAAATATATTTAAACATATCATATAAAGTGTAAGAAATACAAAAAAAAAACATAATAACACAGTGCTCCCCTTGAGGTTCATCAATCCCCCTAAATTTAATATCACTTCTCTTTCTCCCTCTTTTTGAAATCATAAAAAATTATTTATCCCAAAGCACAAAAATTTCAGCAAAAACACTCTCAGCAATTAAACTGCTCCCCACACTTATTCCTCACATTGTCTCCAATGTGGACAAATCACAATCAAACACAAAGGAAGGGTAATAAGTATGAAAAATTAAAGAGTGAGAGTTAAAGATACTGCCCTGTTTATGCCGAAAATCTAACCATTAACACCAAAAACACTAAAAATTTGCTCAGGAGCATCTCTGTCGCTTGACACTGGAGTAGAGGGTGTTTGCTCCTCAGATTTCAATTTCTAAAAGTCGACAAAAGGTGCAGCGGCCGTGGCTGTCCGTGGAGTGCGGTTGCGTGATTGATCTGAAGGCGGCAGTTCAGATGAGGAGAAGGAGATCGAAGAAGTTGTTATGTGTTGGGCTGCAATCGAGAGCGACTATGATTTTAATCGGCTGGAGAGAGAGGTTCGGTTTTAGTTCCTGTAGTGTGGGTTTTTGGCAAGTCGTAAACGTGTTTTTACCCCACAATATGAATAAATAACCATTAGATGTCCCTTTTTTTAACATTGAAGCTCAAAATTACCCAGAAAATTTCAGAATATACCAAGGAAGAAGATGACTAAAAAAAACAAAATGCTAAAAATAATAAAACTAAAATAGCAAAGAAAGACAAAATTAGGCTTAGGCAAGCCTAAGCTGGGTTGCCTCCTAGAAAGCACCAAAGTTTTACGTCCTTAGGCTAGACGTTACATAACTTTGTCAAAATACGGCGTTCTCCTATAGAGCATATCATATGATGCGACAACAGGATCTAGATTAATATTGCCCTCAAGATTGGCTTGTTCTAGAAGTATCCTGCACATAAAATCAACAACATTAAATTCAAAATAATTAGCTTGGGAAAATTTAAAATACAATTCCTTGAGAAGATGGTATGAGGATGATAGTGTCGATTGCAAGAATGGATCCTTATATGGTGAATTTAGAATTGTAAGTTCATCAATCTCTTGTTTCACCAAAGCTTCATATTCTTCTTCCTAGGCTGCAATTTAAGAGTCATTAAAACACGGGTCCAACTGTCTACGTAATTTCATCCTGTCATCTCCTGCTTTGCTGTTAGTCTTACCCAAGGGTAACTCCTGGCAGCACCAAAATCTTCTAGAAATCTTCAACTTCAGTTCTTATGCTCCAAATACTCCTCAAATATGTTCCAAATGCTTCCTTTTCATCACATCTAGCAATTCCTAACAAAAATATATAAAAACAAGTAAAAGCTCACATTTAAGCACAATAAATCACCAAATAAGCATAGAATTAGGA
>JANQBM010000006.1:5946410-5983996 GCA_025594535.1 Erythroxylum domingense | reverse complement strand
AAAAATCACACTTTCACAATTGCATGAGCATGAGGTATGTCTGTCCTTACTTCTCTCATTGGTCTTCTCATAGACCCATTTCCCTGATCCGACCCGTTAGGTGGGACCGGGATGTTACAGGTGTTCTATTAATAAGAAATCCAGCAGTTAAAACACACTCTCCCCAAAACTCAATTGGCAAGGAAGCTTGAAAACGAAGGGCCCTAGCGACATTCAATATATGTCGATGTTTTCTTTCCACCCGACCATTTTGTTGCGGAATCCTAGGACATGAAGTTTGGAACACAATCCCATTGTCATCAAAATGAGGTTTTAGAGGTTTAAACTCGGTCCCATTGTCACTCCGTGCAATTTTTACATGCTTCCTAAATTTTCATTCAGTCATGGTGAAAAAGTTTCGTATAATTTTCAGTACCTCATGTTTTTTAGCAATTAAATAAATCCAGACAGCTCTAAAAAAATCATCTAAGATGCTCAAAAAATAATATGCACCACATGAAGCAGGAACTCTATACGCTCCCTAAAGATCACAATGTATCAAATCAAAACAAGCTTCAGCTCTACTGTCACTTTGAACAAAAACTTCTCGAGTTTGTTTCGATCTAAAACAAACATCACAAGGTTCATCTAATATTCTACTTTTATTCTTAATACCACGAATTAGAGATACTCAATATTTGGAGGGATGCCCGAGTCTGCAGTGCCACAACTCCATGTCGTCCACTTCCTTTGCACGGTTTGTACACCCTTGCTCCATTGCTCTAAAGAGGTAGACCTCGTCACGCTGCTCACCTATTCCAATCAAAATCCTCGTAATGCGGTCCTGTATCACTCAAAACCTTTCAGTGAAAGTGACAATACAATTTAAATCTTTCATAAGACATGCAACAAAGATAAGAGTACAATTCATTTTGGGAACAAATAAAATGTGAGAAATAAATTTGTTGTTGCCCAAACACATTATTCCTTCTTTTACTGTAAAAGTTTGTTCTCCATTGGGTAACCCAATTCCAATCGGAACTATATCCTGCACATTTGACAGTAAATTGAGGCACCCTGTCTTGTGATGAGATGCATCAGAGTCTAGTATCCATTCTTGATCTGTGTGTTTACCACTCAAGCTTTCATTCCGATCTGATTTTTGATTCTTCACAAGATTCATAAGAGTAGTCCAACCTTCGTTGCTCAAATTTAGAAAAGTCGTATGTTTTGTCTCTGTGTGTCCAACAACAGCAGTCATCTCTGTACTGGGCTTGGTTATCCTGGCCCTTTCTCGAAGCCAAAACAGTCTCTGCCACGTCCACTGTCACCTCTTCCACCAGTATGTGTCTTGTCTCCTTATTTGTCTGTGTACCACTCTGAATATCCAATGAGTTTATAACACCCATCAATGTCATGGCCAGCTTTATCACAGTGGGTACATGGCCCTTGTTTCTCTTTCTCGTTCACGTATCCCTTATTGGATCTTGTTGCAAATGCAACCTCCTCGACTCTAACATCTTTTCTGCGAACTGAGTTCCTAAGTTGTTCTTCCCTCATCATAATCGAGTATACCTGACTAACATTTGGCATAGGTTCAGTAGCTAAAACATTAGACCATGCATTTCTGTATATATCGTCATCGAGACTCATCATAAACTGGTGAACGCGCTCGTCTTTTTGTCCTTTCACCAATTCAGTGGTAATGTTACATGTGCAACCCCAGCACCTACATATAAGGATTCTCTCGTAATTTGCAAATTCATCCCACAATTTTTTTAATCGTCCAAGTAAGCCATGACGTTCTGTCCCTGCAACTTACGGTTTGTAATCTCGTTCTTTAATTACTGAATTTTTAGACCATTAGCAATAAAAAAATGTTGTTTCAGGTCATGCCACAAATCCTTCGCTAAATCAAGGTGATTTGGGATCTAAATGTTGGTTCAATGGTATTAAATATCCATGAAACAATCATGGAATTTAGCATCCACCAGTCTTCATAATCTATGGAGTTCTTACTGGGTTCTCTAATCATCCCATTAACGAAACCCAATTTCTTCTTTGCATGCAACGCTATATGCATTGCCATAGCCCATTCATCGTAGTTCACACCATTCACCTGAACATGAGTGATCAGCAAGCCTGGATGGTCGCCAGACATGAGACTGTATTGTCCTCCTCCCTTTAGCGATAGTGATGATAGTGGTGTCTCTCCTGACGTCCTAATGATTTTCGGTCTCTGATACCATGTACAAATTAAAAAGGAAGATAATTTCTGATAAGTTATTACTCTCAACAATATACAGTATATATAAGAAACGTGTGAGATGTTCTTTGCTAACTAATTGCCTTAATGGACTCCTAGTTATATGCCTATAAAGACTCTTGCCAACTATACATATATTCTGTCATATATATAAATATCCTTGAGATTAAATCTTCCATATTTCCTATATTGATCATTTACAATATATCAACAATATTATTTTGGCTTACGCCCCTCTCACTCCTTCTTTCTAAATCAATTGGTCCGTTTAAAAAATTTGGTTCAACAGGATGTGATTTACAAGGTTGGAAATGGAGTTCGTACATCCTTTTGGTTTGACAACAGGTCAGGTCGGGGCTCTACTGCACTCCTCCAACAATCTGACCCACGCCTTCTGTCCTTTCCCGCCTCCACTGTGATGAGTTATTTCATTAAAGGGAATACTGGGATTTTCCCTACATATCTTCAATATTTGCAGCCCCAGTATTCCCCCTCAAGCGGTCCTGATACAGTCCTTTGGAAAAATCAGCCTATCAACCAGTTGAGATGTAAACGAATAGTGGATATTCTTTGGATCAGGTTACCTTGAGTAGCATAGAGCAGTGTAGTTTGGCATAACTACCTTCCTCCTAAGGTCTCCTTCCTCCTCTGGCTAATCATGAAAAATAAACTAAGTATTGCAAATCGTCTTTTCTACATGGATATCGACCAATCCTCTCCACTTTGTTATATGCATGATGAATCGCAAGAACACCTGTTTTTCTTATGCCCCACTGCAACATTAATATGGAATCAGGTTAAGACCTTCTGCTATTAGAGCTCTTCGGATTATTCACTTTCTGATGTCATAAATTGGTTGGTAAACTCTCCAGCAATCCGAGCACAGGAAAGAGGGCTTTTCACTATTGCTATGGGAATGACTGTACAGGTCATTTAGCGTGAACGAAATGCCAGACATTTTCAGGAATTGGCCAAACCAGTGACACAACTAGTTGCAGAGACCAAAAGGAAAATTAGTGAAATCATCTTAATGAGGCTGAACTCAATGACGGACTAACCACTTTCTGCCCAGTATTTTTTGCTTTCGTATATTTGCTCATCTGATGTTGTAAATCTTCTCTTTTATACTCTGTTGTGTGACAAGGGTATCCCTCTAGCCTCTAAATCACTGTAACATGCATATTCTTTATTTATAATATTTTTCTTTTAAAAAAAACAATATTATCCTATACATGATTAAGTTTGTTCTATTTGTTTATCAAAGAGACAAACAGAAGCCGAAGAAGAGTAAGATTTGAGAGCAATTTACACAATCATACGTAACGTCGGTTTTAGTCAAGCTTGATTATATTGAGATTGTCTTATTTTTCACTAAATATCAATATTTTAAAAACCAGACCGATTCTACTGATTTAACAGTTATGATTAAATTAAATTTAATTTTAAAATTAGATTAAATCTTAATAATTATAATAATTATATTTAATTTATTTATTTATATATCACTGTTAAATTTAATTAATTTAAATTAAATTTAAAAATTGAGTATAAGTAGAGATAAAGAGATTTGTGATATATGTTTTTCTCCAACCACATTCAGGGCAAATCTAAACTTTTCTCATTAGTGGAAGACAAGCATAAACAAACATACAGATGCATTATACTTTTAAAACCCAAAAAATAAGCTATAGGCTGAAGATCACGTACTTGGGTTTGGCGTGTTCTTCAGCATTAACAGAGATATAAATTGAAGATGACAATCACACTGTTGAGATCGACAGATACAACGAGAAGGGCAAGTGAGTCGTAACGTCACCGAAGAGTTTAATTTTTGAAAGGGAAAGTTAAAATTCCACAACATTTTTGGCGCCTGTGTATAAGCCTGAGTCTTATTATATATCAAGTTTCTTCTTCCTAAAATATTATAAAAGGTATAATATATGCATAAAATTATTTATTTGTTTTTTATATATAATTTAATTTTAAAAATAATTTTTTAAGCAACACATTTTAAAATATTGCAAATTTGGTGCTGTGAAGCACTTTGTGCGAGGATGCACGCATGCATGTTCCAGTTGTTCCTGGTGCAACATAAGCCATTTCCTTTATTTATCTTTGGATTGAAATACATGCAAAGAAAATCAAACTTTATGTGGCTGAAAATATTCAACGTCTCATTAGAAGATAATTTTACCAGGTCATCAATTTGTGAATTGTTGAATGCATGCATCTGCATAGGATTCGCATCCTGTCCATGTCAAGTGTCATGATATGCATCTCCTAACTTTCCTCTTGCCCAACAACTACATACACCAACCATGTCATGGCTCATTTTAAGTCTGCACAACTATTTCTTTTCCTACTTCCTGTTTCCTCTTTTGAAGAGAGAAATTACAGTTTCCAGCTTTACCAGCCCAAGAAAAGAATAACACAGGAAAATGTTTACCTTCAAACAGCATGCATACCAAGTTGAGCTTTTGTGATTTTTCATGGTGGATTCCAGTTGATTAAACCATAGAAAGTTCTAAAATGGTTGCTCTATAACGGAGAAATTAGCACGGTTGATGCTAATTTGGAGTATACATGACCAATCATTTGGAGAAGGCCCACAAATTAATTGATTGTCAGGTCATATCAAGTAATCCTGTCAAAAGATGATTGGTAGTAGGCAGAAAATGGGAACTGTGGCGAAGAGAGATGAATAATATAGCCTGGAGAAGAAGAAAAAGGAACCGATGGCTTGAGGATGTCCTGATCGTTAAAAGAGAGATTTTTCAAACCATGTAGGCCAGGCCTCCGGCCAACCTTGAAAATCTACAAATCTTTGCACGCAAAACCAAACATAAGAAACTACTTACGTGCGAATCCATGTTTTTTATGACCTTCTCTACTAACACATTGACTAACAATCAATGCTTTTCTTCCCCTTGTTGCGTACTTCCCTCTTTGTCTATTACGCCCTCTTAAGTGTCACAAACGCTAATTGCATCTTTACCTTAACCTTGTATTTGTTAGATTTTAAGCAACCGCATAAATCTCTCATCCCATGCATACGAGTAAAGGAACAATAGTTCTGTTTTCCTCGAATAATTTCTCTCATTTATTCTGGCATTCCTATCTACTATCTAAGCATATTAACTTCTAAAGAATGATATTATTTGGGGGCTTTCTAAGCAAACAAGAAGCAAGATGAAAACTAAAAGTGGCCTGATTAACTTTAATTGATAGGACAAATTCCAAATTAAGAAATATGTTAAACTTAAGATCAATCTCATTATTATAATCGTTCATTAATCAGGTAGAAATAAAAGTGTCATGAATACTTAATCACTTAACTTTCACCTGTATAAAATTCATGGAATAATATATTTTAAATTTGGTTATTCTAAAAAAACTTTAATTTATTATAGTATGTGTTATATATTAAGTGAATTGTATGATGGTGAAGGTATACATACATATTAATCATGTTTCATATTTCAATGGAAATGTTAAATTCCATTATCAAATATTTAGAATTATAAGAATAAATTTTTTGATAATTAAGTGTAAAATTTTAATTTAAAGAAAGAATATCTATTTTGAAAATAAAATATACATTTTCATTAAATAAATAATCTTTTTCTTCATACTTAATTTCATATATTAAATATAAAGAATGAATATTTCATACATAGAAGATGTCAAGCACCAGATCGATTATTTGCAATTTTATTACTTATAAATCAAATTATTGTTTTTATATGAAGAGTTTTATGTAGCAACATTTTATTTTTTAACATTTTATCATTCAATTCTCATATAATTATCATTATAGTATTTTATTAATTAGGATAACATGAACAATAACCATTTAATTTTCTTGATTACATTTTGAGAATTATCATGTAAAATATAACATTTCGATGAGATTGCTATACGGTAACTAGTTATCTATATAGAAGATATTCTTTGTTGAAAATTAGAACTTGGAACAAAACAATTATGAGACTGCTAGCAAGTACAAGCCTGCTATTGCACTAGACCTAAAGTAGTCCAATGAGGGAGTATTAATTGGTAGGCAAATAATAAGTGATCTATAATACATTTGATTAAGATTAATTGTAAGCACTTATGTGTTTCATCTTACGTGATATCCTTAACTCCCTACATGATAACTTAATTTCAGTTATCCTTAAAAAATATTTCTCCAGTTAAAGTTATGATGTTTGTGACATTTGTATATTTTATACCGCTAATAAGTACATCCCACCTTTTCTATCTGTTACAAATAAATATAAGATCTCATACGTACGTATATATTAAAAAGAAGAGAGAACACAAAACATTACACTTCGATTAAATATAACTCTATTTATATATAGAATTACTCTTCTTATAGTATGGATCAAGGAAACCCTAAATTATAAATATGTTGCTTAGTGGTACTACTACTCCAACAAAACAAAAATCCTTAACACTATTATTAAATCGTAATGCGGGAACTCTGGTGCTCCTGCAGCTCTACTCCTTATACGCATCTGCACTCTTTCTCAAAAACTTCTTTCCTTGTTAAGCACATGATAACGTTAAATACCGTCTAAAAATATATGAATCACTCCTCGACAATACACTTTATAATTGTATTGCATGCTTTCGCTGCCAATGATATCCAAGGCGTTTCATATTTCTATCTGAATTGAACACCGTGATAAATGCCCAAGCAACATATATAAATGTGGATATACCTGAAAACGAATTATTATTATGGTAATCTACTAAGAACAGATTGGAATATAGTTAGAATTGAATAATCTTATCAAAACCAAGAAGAAACAGCAATCAGCAACTAATTAATATCTCTCTCACTATATATATACATATAGAGAGAAAATATTTTTAAAAGAAAATGCTTTGTAATGATCACATGTCAATGACGCAATAATTACAGGACCCAATTCAAAGATAAGGATAATCAGACTTACTGTGCCATGCAAGAGCCACGAATGCCTATAATATTAATATTTGATTATGACGCAGCTTAAGGTTTAAGAAAGACAAGAAGAAAAGTCCCAAGCACTAGTGTTCTGGCATTCCAATTTTCTATTGCTAGGACTTTCTGTTTCTGGCGACACTCCTTAAAGTTCATATGGCTGTTGAACCATGTTTATGCCTTTCCATATCTCTCTTTGACATTCGCTCCCTCTCTCCCTCTCTCTTATTATTGTGAACTAGTTAGTTAAACTCAAGATCAAAGAAATAAACACAAAGAATCAATAAGGTATGGGAAGGGCTCCTTGTTGCGACAAAGCTAACGTGAAGAAGGGTCCATGGTCACCTGAAGAAGATGCTAAGCTCAAATCTTACATAGAGCAGCATGGAACTGGCGGTAACTGGATTGCTTTGCCTCAAAAGATCGGTATATGTCCAAACTTGCAAATAACTAATTAACCCTTTTATCCTCCATTGATTTCTCCTTACATGTTTCTGTTTTCTCTTTCTTTGACTACTTCAACAAGGAAATAAAACTCAGATTAAATTTTTAGCTAGAGTGTATTTATATATTTTGATTGATTCAGTTAAGTTTCATGCACAAATTGAGAACTTTTTCTTTTGCTTTTTCTGTTTTGCTGAATCAGGTCTTAAAAGATGCGGGAAGAGCTGTCGTCTTCGATGGTTAAATTATCTTCGTCCAAATTTAAAGCATGGAGGCTTCTCCGAGGAAGAAGATAACATAATCTGTAGCCTCTACATCAGTATTGGGAGCAGGTACATACATATTTGACAATAAGTATAATTACTTCTTTTCTTATTTCCAAATCTATTATCAGCTTCCTTGGTGGAGCAGATGGTCAATAATTGCAGCACAGTTACCTGGAAGGACCGATAATGACATAAAGAACTACTGGAACACAAGATTGAAGAAGAAGCTTCTTGGGAAGCAGCGTAAAGAACTACAGGCTCGTAGAAGTAGTGGTCTAAAACAAGAGATGGGAAGAGGAAAGGATAATCCAGTGGCTTCATCAGTTGATAACAATATTGTTAACGTAAATCCATATTGGCCAGAGTTGCATGTGCTGACTCCTATACCATACTCTAACCAGGAACCACGTCTCAACGACCATGCCTCTATTAGGAAATTACTTATCAAGCTTGGAGGGAAGTTCTGTGCGGATCCTCAATATCAACTCATTCAACCTTCCACAAACTCTCTTCAATACCCCATGGATATATCTCATAGCCAACAACTTCACGATCACCAGTTGATTAGCATCTCAACTTCTACTTCAGTGGAGGCCTTAAATGTCGACAGTGGGTCTCAAATCGTACAGTATGGACTAGACGAGGCAGGATTGCCGACTTTAGAAGGACGAAGTAATTTCCCCGAGGGGTTCGAGGGAATTGACTACAGCAACTCACAAAGATTGGATGGTCTGGAATTTCTGTTGAGTGATGATATGGTCAACTACAGAACTGGAACTTCGAATTCTGGTGAAGTCATAATCGACAGCTTTGGTGATATGAGCTCTCAAATCTATCCTATCCCTCCTGTAACTTTGACGAACTGCGAAGGGATACCACCAAGGTTTCTTCAAGAATTCTCTTCTCATGACCTCAGGTATCCTGGATTGGTGTAATATTGAACTGTGTACATGAATCATACATAGAATTTTAGGAATAGGAGAAGAGAGTGTTGGAATCTTAGAGAAAACCCTAGTAATTATTAATTATTCGATCATTTTGTGAAATCTTTGTTTAGGGCACGCTTTATCTTAACCAGTTCCTGTTCCTTGAGCCAGCTCTCTTTCAATGTACTTCCGATTTCAGACTAAGTTTCTTTTGCAGTAAATTTGGTTATGTCCTATTGAAGACTTGTAGATAGAAATTAGAACGTACTGGTCCCTAAGTTGGATGTTGAAGATTGTGTTTTCTGGCAAGCACTTGAAATTTCTTTATATGCTTAGACTTGAACAACATGCAGGTTAATTAGGCTCGTTATATGCTATATACATTTCCCAATATGAACTCGGATAAGTAGATATGGGATATCTAAGTTTCTGCACATGGCTTTTAATATCTCGAATGTTTGGTAAGGTTTACTAACCCTAACCATATGCCTTTTTTAAATCTGTATCTGGAAGAAAATTTGAATGTTAGACCTGAAACTAAGCTCTCCAGGGATTAAAAAGGCTTCAAGCTGGAATTTGTAGCCTTTTCTTTTTTTGTGTTTTTTGTACATATGGATTGGACCTCTAATATAGCTGTGCAGTGTGACTGGCTGGGAAACTATATTTTATTTCAGGCAGACAGTCTCCTGATACTTCAACGCCATAAAGCTTGATAACCAAATTTGTTTCTGAAGTAAAAAGATGAGCAACATATATATAGAAGCCCTTATGGTAAAATGTTAGGTCATTCCACTCATTTATATAGAAAACTCATTTCTTTAGGAATAAATGCATCACTTTCATAATCGCATATATATAATCCATATCTGCAATTCAAGGCTATAAAAAGTAGCCCGATTTGTTTCAGTAGGTGAGTGCCTGCATCTTTTAGTCAAAGCTCTACCGCAGCATTAATTACTCTGATGATTTACCAAAGTTGAATTGCATTCTACTTCCAAATAGAAGTAACTAATTTGCTAAAGAAAAACCACGAGCATGCATGTTTCGAGTAGCCGTTGTCCTTTCAACTTGCAAATCCAGTATATGTTATCAACATTTTCTGTGCCATAACTAGTAACAAGATATGCCAAATTTTGCTCATGGAATTTACCGATCGTAAAGAACCTGATTTACCTAACGAACATTTAACGACCAATTTGATGAACTTAAATGTTACTAATCCCCTTGAAACTCCACTTGATTTTTTGTTTTCATTTTAGCAAGCATTGAATGTTTACATATAGTCATAATTCCCATTGATATGGTCGATGCATGTAATGAGTGCATAACCAATTGGACGTTCACTAGATAACAAATTAAACTTTGGCGAGTTATTCCACTTTTGTTTCTTATTTCGCCAAACAATATGACTTGAAAATCAACCAGATAATATTGATGTCTGATAGCAACACATTTCAGCTAAAAGTGGCTTCAACCTGAAGTTCTAAGAAGTTCCTTACGTCATCCTTGGCTGACTCTTAAGTCCCGCTGTTGATTACAGTTGTAAATTTTTAAATTTAAACAAAGTCTTCAAGTTGACAAAAGCAAAGTTAGTTTGGTAAGCTTGGTCCTAACTTGTTTGGAATTAGTTGACAAGAAATTGGTGTACAGCGCTGTTTTTGTCAAGGCATTACAAAAGTTGGCCCCCATAACGCCATTAATTAGCAAGAACAACCTTCCATATATTCCTGCATTCGAGAATTTTTATGTAAAAGTTGTGAGTCATAATTTACTTTTTCATTATTAATTATCCCCAAAACAGTAGGTAGGATGCCACTGTAGACTTCAGAAAGTCAACAATGTCCCTTACTTGTACACAAGTATGGCAATTGCAAAATGAGGAAGAGGGTCGTGAATTGTTATAGACCATAATTGTGTTAAAAATTTAAAAAGATGATTGGATTCTATAATATGAAATTATATGATTCAAACCTTAATTATA
This sequence comes from Erythroxylum domingense, assembly GCA_025594535.1. Taxonomy (NCBI): domain Eukaryota; kingdom Viridiplantae; phylum Streptophyta; class Magnoliopsida; order Malpighiales; family Erythroxylaceae; genus Erythroxylum; species Erythroxylum domingense. The sequence goes on along the minus strand of JANQBM010000006.1, from coordinate 5,973,162 downwards.
AGTACAATTTAATTTGAACAACAAAATGTTAAGGATATTGACATATTATTCAAATCTTATTTTAAGAAAATAAGGTTTTAAAATAAAATTTAAATAAAACAAGATATGTTAGATTATGATTAATGATTCATTTAATAATAAATTATCTTGAATTTTTTCATGTGTCAAATCTTTCAAATATTTTAATTAACAATTTATATATTTTTAAAATGTAACCTAGATTTTAAAATATTTATTCGATTAAAAAATGTAAGTTAAAGAGGTGAGATACATACTAAAATTCATTATTATTTCATCTTTCAAATCATATTTTTTATATGAATAAATATTTTTGAATTAATAACTATTATTTTTTAAAATTTTAGAATTTAATTGAAAAAATTTTATCGCTTAAAATTTATATTAAAATTTATAAAAAATTAATACCAAATAAGTCATCATCCTATTAAAATACGGTTAACTAAAATTATAATTTCAGGTTGAAGCTTTCTTTAAGGAAAATGCATGATATATCTTTAGCATCTTAATTAATCCTAATCTAAAAGGTTGAGAATTTACAGAACTGGCCAGCCATGGCATTACAATGATAAGGTAAATATTAGTTATTACAATATACTAGTTGATAGGATAAGCTAGCGCTGTTATTAAAATAAGCTTCAATTATTACCACATGTAATATATATACTTGTACTTACATTGTTATTAAGGATATCCGCACGAAGTAGCCTCTACATATAGGTCGAAGTGATTGTGGTCTTCATCCTGTTCTGTTAACTCCTCAAAGACATGGATTAGTCTTCTTAGGATCAATATCTCATTGGCATTCCCAAGTTTGTCATGTCAATTATCGCGTTGTTCATCATGCCTTGCATCAAGCAAAATTTCCTTTTATATCAATGATTTTAAAAATTCTTGTCATGCATGTGGTGTTAGAAAGAGTCATCATTTTCCATTTGTTGCTTCTCCTTATAAAGCTCAAAAACAATTAGAGTTAGTTTGTTCTGATGTTTGGGTCCCTCACCAGTTCCATCAATTGATGGAAAATGATATTATGTCTTATTTTTTATCATTATAGCAAATATTGTTGGATTTATTTTCTAATTTGAAGTTCTTAATGTTTTCATTAAATTATGTCGCATAGTTGAAAAAATTTTTGACACATCTATCAAGCAATTTCATTCACACTAGGCGGTGAATATCAAGCATTGCCTACTTATCTCTTGGAAAATGGTATCACACAACATAGTTAATGCCCTAAAACACCAGAACATAATGATTGTGTTGAACGTAGACACTGACATATTGTTGAAGTGGGCGTTTCACTCTTACAACATTCTTTTGTTCCTAATCAGTTTTGGACCTATTCCTTTGATACTGGAGTATACACAATCAATCGTCTGCCTATTCCCCTTTTGCATAATGCCAATCCCTTTTCAACACTTTTTGGGACATTACCTGATTATCACAATTTACATGTTTTTAAGTGTCTGTGTTATCCATGGACCAAACCATACAATTCTCATAAGCTTGAACCAAGGTCCAAAAGATGTGTCTTTCTAGGTTACAAAAAGTTACCTAAAGGTTTTTTTCCTGTCTTAATTTATCTTCCTTTAAAATCTTTGTCTCACGTCATGTTGTGTTTTCTAAACAGGAATTTCCATTCTCTTCTCTAGGTCACCACAGCTCCAGTGTTCCAATGGCCACTTGAAACAATCCATCTACTATCTTCTTGCCGACATGCATTCCACTTTTATCACCTACTATCCCACCAGAACCTACTTCTTCTTCTTCTGGCCACACACAACCACAAAGTCCCCCTTCGCTTCAACCTTTATTACCTACCCCACCCTTATCTTGTCCTCCTCCTCCACCGCCAAATCCTAATCCAAACCAAACACATCCTCCTAGCTTATCACTCACTGTTGACTAGTCCAAATATAAAAATCTCCAACATCACCATAAAAACCGACACCTAATGATTACTCGATCCCAAACGAACAACCTAAAACCACATGCTTTACATACTCAAAGCCAAATAACTGTTGAGCCTGTCATTTATAAAGAGGCAGCCAAGCATGAAGAGTGGCAACTTGCAATGCAAGAAGAATTTGATGCTCTAATTCGTAACAATACTTGGAAACTTGTACGGGCACACCCATCTCTCAATGTGGTCCGATGCAAGTGAGTTTATCTAATAAAACATAATCTGAATGGCTCTTTTGAACGCTATAAGGAATGTCTCGTGGCCAAAAGATTTCATCAACGCCCAAGCATTGACTACAATGATACTTTCAGTCCAACAATTAAACCGGCTACCATTCAATTGTTATTGTCTCTAGCTATTACAAAAGGATGGACTATTCAGCAGCTGGATGTTTCCAACGCATTCCTTCATGAAACTCTAGATGAAGATGTTTATATGACTCAGCCACTGGGATTTAAGAATCCCTCTTTTCCAGATCATGTTTGCAAGTTGACAAAATTGATATATGACTTGAAACAAGCGCCTCGACAATGGTTCAAATGCCTTATTGCTACTCTCACTTCCTTGGGCTTCGTGCATAGTAAGACTAATGCTTCCCTTTTCATTTATAAATCACATGGTGTTCAGTTGTATTGTTTGATTTATGTAGATGACATCTTATTACTGGGGACAGATGCCAAACACATTTAACAACTGCAAACAAAATTTACTGTAAAAGATCTTGATAGACTTCATTACTTTTTTGGAGTTGAGACCACTTGGTCAAAGAATACTGTTCACCTATCCCAGCAAAAGTACATTCGTGAATTACTAGCCAAGTCCCACATGGAAGATGCAAATTCAATCTCTACACCCATTTTTCCAAAGACAAATTTGTTTCTTCATGGTGAAGCTTTTTCCAATCCTACTTTGTATTAGATAGATAGTTGGCAGTCTTCAATATCTTTGCATCACTCGTCCAGATATATGCTTTACAGTGAAGAAAGTTTCGCAGTTTATGCATGCTCCATCCATAGATCATTGGGTTGTTGTTAAGAGAATATTGCGTTATTTACAAGGCACAAGTTCTCATGGATTATTAATTTGTAAGTCCACGCATGATCATATCTTTGCTCACAGTGATGCTGATTGGGGTGGCGACATAAATGACCGACGTTCTACCACAGGATTTGCTATAATTTTAGGCCATAATTTCATCTTATGAGGTTCTAAGAAACAACGCACTGTTTCTAAGTTTTCCACAAAAGCTAAATATAGAGCATTGGCTCATACAGTTCAAGAATTGCAATGGTTTAGTTCATTGATGTGTGAACTTGGTCTCTCTGTCTCGAGACTAACACTTTGGTGTGATAATCTCAGTGCAACTTACTTGACAACCACGTGAAGTTGGTCTCTCTGTCTCGAGACTAACACTTTGGTGTGATAATCTCAGTGCAACTTACTTGACAACCACGTGAAGTTGGTCTTTCTGTCTTGAGACTAACACTTTGGTGTGATAATCTTAGTGCAACTTACTTGACAACCACTCTCATTTATCATTCATGCTCTAAACATCTAGAGATTGACTTCCATTTTGTACGCAAAAAAGTTAGCATTAACAATCTTTTTGTTTGATATATCTTGACTCACGATCAGTTGGCTGATTGTCTTACCAAGCCTCTATTGAAATCAAGATTTCAAACATTATATACCAAGTTGATTGTTTTTTAAAGACCAATTCAACTTGAGGGAGGGTGATAAGGATAAATATTAGTTGTTACGATATACTAGTTAATAGGACAAGCTAGAGCTGTTTTAAGATAAGCTTCAGTTGTTATTACATGTACTATATATAACTGTAATCACTCATAAATAAAGTGTGGGCTTTTCTCTATTCATTTAACGCTAATATACAATACACTATCATCCAAGTGAAGGTTTATTTATTTTAATTTCTCACTAAGCACTAGCAGTTTAATGCATAAATCAGAGAGCAGGCTGAAACTTCAGCCATTGGCATGAAAAAAATGGTGTCTTAAAGTTAGCAACTAGCAAGTAATCTTGTTTCCGAGAAATGATAAGAAAAGCTGCTATATGTTCATAATATTAACAGCTCGATATAATTCTTCTTTTCTTGTGTCTGTTGTAGGAGATCAATTTTATCACAAACATCCGCTTAATATGCATTAATGTTCTATATAAAATCTACTCACTCCTAGGAAATGCACATTATCTTAACTACAAATTAAGATAAAGACAGCAATCAAAACTTTATGTTCAAACTCTGACAAGAATTTCGATACTAATCTAATAGTTTACTGTATATTAGGGACTATTGTATAGTTTTCGTATGTACTACTCCAAGTGGACACATGCACATAGTCTCTGGCATGGAAAAGAAAGCACGTCCAATATATAAATCCCGAGCTCAAATGGGACAATCCTTCGTTAAATAGTAATTTTATAACTGATATCTCCCTGTAAAGTTAACAGGAATATCCCTCTGGAAGAACAAACACAACAGAAACAGGCCTTAACAAAAAACCAAAATTTCAAAAACATAGACTCTGCAACATGCACGTTCTTTTAATATACATAATGACGTTCTTTTTTTGGGTAAATTATATATAATGACGTTAATAAGCACTACCCTTGATTAAGGATTATGGCAGGAACCGAGACAATAGCCAAACGACGACTTGTGTCGTCAGTTGTTCATGTTAGAATAACAAACATAACATATTAAAATGGGGCATTATTGAAACAGAACAGAACGCGTACGTTTGTTGATAGAATGACAACGACAGTCACCAGGTTGAGAAATTTTAAAAGATTTTTGTCCTATTTTTAGACCCGATCGCCTTGTTCTTAGCTATCAAATGCAAACACATTTAAGCAAAGACCCCACTTGATTCTTTTTGAAGAAGAGAACAAAAATTAGTAGCCACCGTCGGTGGCATTTCATATAGTCGCAAGAAGTGGGATACTGAGGGAATGACGATCTTGGAATCCTAGCAACTCTATATAATTGTTTATATCCGTCGAACAGCATGAATTTTCGCAGCAAATATAAGTTAATGACCTTGGAATTCTGAATCCTAAATTATATTCGGGGGTTTGGGTTTATCAAATTTGTGTGGCTTGAACATGATTTAAGAAAGTCAAGTGAAAAGTGGGCGTGTAACTAATACTTAAGATAATGAAACCAATCAGTTTTCACTACCTAATTTGATCATTTGAGGATTATGATGTCCTAGTTCCCTATTTATCGGACTTGTCACACACAATTATATTCTCTCCATGAAATAAGCAAATCTTAGACCTAAAAGATTATCATTATTAAATACTCATCCTCATTAATTAGCCTTTATTATGTTAAAATTTAGTAATTTATCTTTTACATAATCATTATTGAATACTCATACTCATTAATTAGCCTTTAACATGTTAAAATTTAGTAATATATCTTTTACATATATTAAAACTAATACACTTCTAAGTTCTTTTAAATATAAATAATGCCTTGTGAAAGTTATTAATTCCGACACGCTGAATAATTTGTGTCTAAAAAGAATATTAATGTTAAAAATTAACTTATAAACTTCAAAACAATAGGTACTTTGCATTAACATAATAGGAATGGCAAGGAATCTAAAGTGAGAACATCAGAGAATGGGCCATTCTCTTGGACCCACGATTTGTAATCTGTCCAAAGCAACGCTTAAGATCCCAACATAAAGATGGGCCTAATTTTTTGAACAGTTGGGCCTTACTTACAGTTGGGCCTTACAAAGTAAGCCCGTGATTTGTATTCAGTCCAAAAGCTAAGTCTTAATTTGCTAAAACCCTCTCTGGACGGAGAAATAGATTGACAAAGATGAAGCGGCGATGAGATGGAGCTGGGGAGAGAGATGAGCTCATAAACTAGAAAATAATCCCAATTCATGGCATCTTCTGTACCACCCTCCACTCTCAATTTTCAGGTACTTTACTTTTGCTAAAGATCCTCATTTTATCTGGTGTTTTGGTCGTGTAGTTCTTAGTGAGCTTGCTTGGACCGTTGGACGGAAGAAATTGATATGAATACATTCACATGGATAATTAGTTAGTTTATGAATACATAATTGATATGAATACATTCACATGGATAATTAGTTAGTTTATGAATACATTCACATGGATAATTAGTTTGTTTGTTTTTGGCTAGTGAATACACTCTAAACTGTTTTCTTTCCATGTCTACTGTTTTGGGATTACAGTTCCTTCTTTTTGTTTCTCCTTCAATTTAGGTGTTGTAATTTTCTCTATTCTTGGATTTTATTTTCTTTGCTTGCGTTTGATTTTGTGATTGAAGCATGATTCACGAATTCTTTCTTTTTCCCATTTTGTTAAGAGAGGAATTTTTTTCTTTTTTTTTTAATTTTGGGAATGCCACTTAAGAGTCAAAGTTGTTTCTTGAGCTTTACATTACGATAATTGCTTCTTCTTTAGGTTAAATTGTTTAAAAGCCGATCCTGTCCAAGCAATTGGTGCATGTTGGATCATGTGAATCATAGGTTTTCTTCACCTACATGTTCTGTGAAAGTAACAAATGCACAATATGGTGAACCAAGTAAGGTCAAGTTGCAGCTGAGCATTGCGAAGGAGAGGCTGTTGGAGGCTTTCCTTGAGCCGGCGAAAGATTTTCCTTGGAGGAAGGCTAAGGATGTGTTAATGAAGAGATTTTTATCTGTTGGACAAAAAGTACTCAAGTGGTGTTTTGTGGCATATTTCATTCTTAGTTTTTTATCCACTGTTATACTTTCCATCTCAAGAAACCAAGAGCTTGTGATCCCCTTTGGTCTCCTTGTTGGCTGCTTGATGACTGACTTCTTAAAAGAAATAATGCAGGAAATGTTGCCTGCTGAAGAGGTAAGGTTTGCCCTGTTAGTTGAGAATGCACGAACTGCATTTGTTAGTTTGATTCATTTTACCTTTTGAACAGGGAAAAGCATTGAAAATGCCCCTCGTAGCTATCAGTTGCTTCTTTGTATTGGTCAAGGCCATCTCTGCAGGTTTCACAGCACGGACACAGTTATTTCTTTTGCATGTTGCAAATGGTGGATTGATGCAGGTCTTGTGGCTTTGGAGAGGTTTATCAAAAGAAAATCATGAAGGCAACGAAATAATTGCTGGTGAAGTTGGATAATCTACTAGTGATGCTGATGAATCAATTGAATGCTCTGAATTCTTACATAGGATCATAAATCAGCATGACAATCTTCTGTTATACACCCCAAGTTTTCATTATTTTCTCTGTGGCTTAAGCAAATGCTCAAACGTTGATACTGGCATCTTCGTCAGGAGTACACGGTTGGACGTTCGGGTGTTCTATGTTTTTCTGTTGCTAGTAATTACGTGGTGGTATTGCATATTTCATACATGTTGTAGGCTCAGTGAAGTGAAGTACTTACTAATTGTACAATGGAAAAGTTACATGTCAGTCAATTCATGCATTATCACTGAAGGATGTAAATGATTCTTGTGCTATCGTCGCGAAGACTTTTCATGGTGCGTATTGAAAAGGTTGCCAAATGATAAAAGGTCTACAAGTGACTGTGTCAATTACTTGGAGACAACGTCATACATTGGACTAAAGAGATAATCCATAATTTACGTTCCCCAAAGGGGAGTGAGCATAAGTTAGCAAATGTTTCTGATGTAATCTTCTGGATTCATTCTTTATTAACTAGCATAATTTACTTCATTATTATCATGTTTTTCATATCAGAACTAAACATGCTGAATTGAACCATTACTTCGTATTTTGTTGATAAAATAGTTTTCAACACATTTATTTTCAAGCCCATTAACTTGTGAAGATAAAGAACATATAAGTGCTTGTTTATGTTCTATAGGAGATGGGTTTGGTTGCATATTTGTAATATATTTAATTTGACATTTTTATCTTATACATATTTATTTAATTAATTAACTTATGAGATAAAGTTTATGAAAAAAATATATGTTGTCAATAAAATTATGCTAAAATTACAATTATGAGTTTCATGTTACATTTAGGTATTATTATTAAATTGTTCGTAATCATTATATTATCAAGATTGAAGACCAAGAGAGTAAAAGTATTAGTATAGGTTATGTTTCTTTCATATGATAGTACTCAATCTGACAAATTGAAATGGAAAGATATTTACAAAAACATGTAGGTATTTATTAAAGAACAATTTTATTAAATTAATCTGACATGAGAATTTCAACATTACTTATATGTTTATGAAAATGTTCTTTATAATAATCGCATAAGTGATTATTTAACTCTTAGTCTTCAAAGTATCTTAGATATATTTGTTATATTTTGATACTATTTAGCATTTTTTAATGGGGTAGTTATTAGATATGATGTAAATTATATAGAAGTACTTGAGTGATTAAAATTAAATTCGTCACCCTAAACTAACCCATCTGACATTAGTATGTTTCACATAAAGGAGAAACAAAAACGTCATGTTGATATTGACGTCACAATTGATAAAATTTTGATAGGGTTAAGGGTCTCTTCAACTGGGAGTTTAACTCAGATGACTTTTAGACATTAGGATTATTTTTGTACACTTCGAAACATCATGGTTTGACCTATATTTTAGTGCAAATGTTAGAGTTCAAAACAGGCTTTATATATAAATATATATTTCTAACTCATACTTTTGAGTATTTAATACTAAATTTAGATTTAATATTAACACAAAGTGTAAGGAAGAAATAGTTTATTGAGTAAGAGTAGTTAATACAAGTTTATATAAATAATTTGAATGTATTGGATTAAGAGATATAACACAAATAACAATAATATAAAGTTAGATAACTAAGATTATGTGTGTATGTGTGTGTATATATGCGTGTATGCCTGTGCGTGTGCTTGTGCGTGTATGTTTGATATATGTCATTGTCATATGGATTAAATGAAATATAGATCTAAAATTTTGAAAAGTCAAAGTATTTAGATCTAAGTAAAATTAAGAATTTTGAAGAACTTAGATAAGCTTGATATCGTGAATTTTATATTAAAATTTTCTTATTTATCTGTAGGGAATGAGATTCTTTTATAAATTTCTCCACCATTAAAATCGATGATTATATGAATTTTTGTAGCCAAGAACATACAAAATGATATTATATGATGTAATTTTTTTTCTAAGGTTATGCCTTAATACATAACTTTCCTTGTATAGTTCCATTCATTCAATTAACAAGATTTTGTATAAGATATAATGGTAAGATTCTCAAAGAGTCAAAGCGAATGATTTAAGGGTGTAATGCTTATTTGAGACATATATTGGCCATGTTTAACAATTAGCAGATTGCATTAACTGTTAACTAATTCTATTAGCTATTAACTAATAGCATATTAATATAACTGATTTGACCAGTGGATACATCAGTTATTTATTTAAAGATATTTGATAAAATTAATTGTTTGGTATTAATTATTTATGTGTAAAATGACTTATGAAGGTATGACTTAAAAACAATTTATAAGGAAACGAGTTATTAGATGTTTATATCTTAGTATTTTTTGAATATTCTCATAAAAATTCAGATAGAACAAAAGAAGTCAACATGATCATTTTCTCCAATAGCTTCTATCGAGTCTTAAAAACATTGAAAGTCCTTTCAATATAACTTCTCAATGACGAATGAGCTATATTTAAAACTTATCGAGATCTTCTTGAATTTGCCCCACGAAGGGTCAATTGAAGAACTTAAGCGATCACTAAAATGCCACTAAAAATAAGCTTAAGAATAGGGTCGTTCGGATCACACCAGGAATTTTTCCTCAAATACAACACCAACGAGCTTAATATAAAATTGAGTCTATAAAAATAATATCGATTTAATTTCTAATTTAAGGAAATATAACTTTTTATTATTTTAATTTTAATTTTTTAAATTTTAAAAATTGAAACTATATTTTTAATATAAAAAAATTAAAATAAAATTATTTTGGAAAAAAAATTTATATTAATCTCTTAAAATTTAAACTTAGAAAAAATAATTATTTTAAATTTAACTTATTAATTTTAGATTAACTTGAATTGAATTAAACACAATATACAAGTGATAATAATATTATATACTAAATATTGATATAAAAAGGGACCTAAATATTGGGTCTATACAAAAGTAATTAATGTAATATAATTAGAGATAACAAATTTAAAAGTATTTAATTTTTTGAAAATTTTAATTTAATGAGTAACTTTTTAAAATTTGTATAAATTAAGTTAAATTTATATTTCTATCTCTATCTCTATCTTTATTTATATCTATCTCTATCTCTTTGAATAATTTTTAATAACTTTTGGATATAATTATCTTTTAGTCCCTTAATTTCTTATTCGTTAAAATGAAAACGCTCTTTATAGCGACATTTTCAAAATCATCGGATTGAGTTCAATCTGCCAACTTAATCAACTGTTTACCAAACATAATTATCAGCGGTTTGATATGATCAAACAGCTAATACCTTTCAATCTGCCAAAAAATAACCGATAAGCTATTTAGCAAACAAGGCCATTATCCAATAAGTTTATAATTAAATTTAATAATAAAGGTTATGAGATATCCAAAAAGTTGGATACAATCTTACAAACTCCACATAGTTTAAGTTTGTTTCAATGTATACTTATAAGAGAATTGTTCTTTAGATGATTAATAGGAGAAAGATAAAGGTTGAAATAGTTTGAACCTTATAGCAATACATTATAATAGAATTAATGCCTTTATCCAATACATTTTACATATATAGTCGAAAGGTTAACATACATTGGAAAAATCCACCTTTAATATGTCATTTATATGTTCTTATTGAATAGTATAACTATGTCTCCATTAGCCTTTTATAGAAATGACATATTCATATTTTCAATTGGTGAAGATATGGCAATGCAATTTAAGAATAACTCTCATTTGGATACCAAAGGATAATAATATAAATTTTGAAAATAAAGATCTATAAAGATGGATTAAAAAATTATTTAACTATTTTAGTGCAAATATGTAGATAATGTGCAAAAGGAATTTAACATTTAATATATTTGGTATTAATGAAGTAAAAATATTCATTATTATATATATCAGTTTTTTTTGGAAATATATATGAGTTAATATTTGAATGTAATGACATGTAAATTTTAAATTTAGTTTGATAAGAACAAAAATAAGTCCTAACTAAGGTATAGTTTATTTTAAATGATATTATTTTGATTTAAAAGGATTTTAATGTGGCGTTGATTTCTAAGTAAGCTATAATGTATTTTTCCATTTAGTAGAAATGGTTTTCTTTATCAAGAAGTTATTCAATGAACTTGGTATAATTCTTTTTATTATTTAAACAGTAAAAATATTATGGAATGATTAGAGTTATTAGGCATACAAAAGGAGTTAAAGATCTTATCAAGGATCCAACTATATGTTTAGGCATTTAACTTAATTATGATGATAGTTGATATAAACAGTTGTAAGGTTTAAATAAGTGTTCACTAAAAAAGAAATTTGTAGAATTATCATACTAAACCATTGTCTCAATAGTAACATGATCATCATATGGATATATGGTATAAAATACTAAAATAATTAGTTCAATGCAAATGAAAAATTGTTGACATATATCTTACAACTGGTCAATTGGTTGTATATTTATAACGTAGTTAATTAAAGGCATTCTTTATTTTATACATTTTTGTTTAACAAACTAACTTATAAAATAAAGCTTATAAGATAAATATAATTTGCAAATAAAATTATAATGAGATCGTAATTATAAAATTCATATTAAATTTAAGTATTGCCTCTAATTTGTTCCTAGTCATTGCAATACTAATACTAAACATTAATAAAGTATAAATATAGCCCATATTATATTTTTTTCTTTATAACAGAAGTAATTTATCTCATACACGAAAGTATGGAGATATTCAAGCAATCGTGTGAGTTCTTGTTAAATAACAATTTCACTAAATTGATCTGACATGAGAACCTTATATGGAATATTACTTTTGTGTCTATGAAAATACTCATTATGATGATTGCATAAGTGATCTTTTGAATTAAGATTTTAAAAGTAGCTTATATATGAATTTTTATATTACGATATTATTTAGAACTCAAACTAGCAAATAATTATCGGTTGATAGTTATTGGATATAACATGAACTATATAGAAATAGTTTATTGATCAATATATAATTCGTCATCCTAAACTAGTTAAGAAGAATATTTCATTATTTTTTATTATTATCAATTTGAGAAATTTTTGACCAAAGTGGAATCAGAGTTTAGAAATAATTTTTAAATGACAATCAAAGAATCAATTATTAATATTAAAGAACTAATACAATAGGACACAAACATAGTAAAAATTAATTTCATATTCTATGTTTATTTGATCTTATAAAAATTCATATATAAAAATATTAGTCAAAACTACTTTGATATTTCTAATATTTATACAGTCATGATATATTGTTAAATGCTAATCTTGATATATGGATGTAAATTATTTAATTAGAGAATTAAATATAAATTCAAGGAGTTTAAATTATCTAATTCTAAATATAATATATTATTATAATCTATATCATCACCAACATATTTAAGAATTTAATAATATAGTTGAAGAGGGATAAAGTTGTAAGGTTCAAATAAGTATTCACTAAAAAAGAATTTTGTATAATTATCTCATTACATCACTATCCTAATAGTTACATGATCATCATACAGAATACTATAAAATACTTAAGCAATTAGTTTAATGCAAACGAGAGATTGTTGGTTTACATACAGTCAATCAGTTGGTTATATATTTATGAAATATTTAATTAAGGACGTTGTTTATTTTATACATATTTGTTTAATTAACTAACTTATCAAAGAAAAATTATGGGATAAATATACTTTGCAAATAAAGTTATGATAAGATCATAATTATAAGATATATTATATTTAGGTATTATTTCCAATTTTTTATACTCATTGCATTATTAATATTAAACATTAATAAAGTATAAATACTAGCACAAATTATATTTCTTCCTTATAAAAGAAGTAATCAATCTTATAGATTAAAATATGGAAATACTAAAGTGAACGTTTAAGTGCTTATTAGAGAACAAAATCCCTAAATTGAACTAACAAAAGAATTTTATATGAAATATTACTTTTGTGTATATACGAATGTTCATTGTGATGATTACGTAAGTGACTATTTGACTTAAGACCTTCAATCTCATATATGAATTGCTATATTATCCTAGTCAAGAATAGTTAATTGATAGTTATTGGATATGACATAAACATTTTAGAAATAGTTTATTGATCAATATATTGTTTGTCACCCTAAAGTAATTAGGAAGAATATTCTAATGTTTTCTATATTATTATTAATTTAAAAAATTGTTGACCAAAGTGGAATGATAGTTTGGAAATGATTTTCAAATATCATTAAAAGAATCAATTACTAATATTGAAGAAATATTATAATTGGATTCAAATAGAATAGACATTAATTATATATTCTATGTTTAATTGAACTTACATGAAAAATCATGTACAATAAAATTTATTAAATCACTTTAACATATCTAATATTTAGATGGTCATGATGCATTGTTAAATACTAAACTTGATATATGTGTGTAAATTATTTAATTAGATAATTAAAGATAAATTAAATGAGTTTAATTTATCTAATTATAAATATGATATAGAATTATAATTTATATTCATCACCAACCTACTTAAAAACCTAATGAGTTAAATACAAAGAATAGTTAATCAGAGAAAAGATAAGATATTTCTTAAATATTAATATTAGATACTAAATTATATTTTTGACTAATTGGTATTTAATTAAGATTAATTGTATTTTAATTAAAGTTTAATTAAAATTAAAATTAAATTGCCAAAAAGTTTAAACTTTATACCTCTTGGCATATTATACTTATAGAATTCTTTTAAGTTGTTCATAAAAATACTATTAAGGACATTTATAAAACTATAATAGCTGCTACTAACCTATTTCATGAAAAATTTATAAAAAATAAAATCAAAATTTATAAGAAAACATGATTCATTATTAATGCTTTATAAATATATTAATCATAATATAAAATTAAAACGATTTTAAATGTCAAAAAATTGATTTTTTTTCTTTTACTGCACATATTATGAGATTTCATCTAGATTTGCCGACAATAAGTTTACTTTAATTAGGAATTCAACTATTCACCATTAGAAAGAAAAACTTGTAACAAATTGATTAATCATGCACTATCTAAACTGGATAGCTAAGTAAGATCATTGTGACAAATTGTCATGGTGATTGTTGAATTCAACTCACAGAAATTATTGTTCTACATCTACGAAACCCACTAGTTGCTGTTATAATTAAAAAAAATAGAAACGAATGCTTAGAAAAAGAGATACAAATATCTGAGTGTGTGCAAAATTGCTGTCTCACTGAATGCTATTAAATACCCGTTTCTGCTGTGAGCACCGTTCATATCACTGCCAATCATACAAATACTTTTGCACAGGCCCAAGTATTTAACAGTAGGCAGGCATAGATGTCAATGTTAACCCATAAATTCACTTTTCAGGCTGCCTAACTGAATTCCAGTATCCATGCAGTCTTATCGTATGCTCAAACACAAGAAAGTACCCGTGACGGCTTCCAAAATTAACAAATGGTTGAATAATACACAACGAATTGTAGTACCCTCCATCAACTCAATATCAATAACGTACATAAGAAACATTTGGAGATAACACTGAAAAACTAACCTCTCATAACTACAAGGAACCTCATTTCTATCCCTAATGTATTTTCCAGCTAATTATATTGGCATTATTTTCCAGAAAAAAAATCCTGGATGTTACATGTTTGACCAAGACTATTCCTTCAGAAACTTGTGTATTGGGAATTACTATCGGTTGCTGTTGGTGGGTTGAGATTTGGTATACCACCAACATATGACATATGTACAAAAGTGATGAGCTAAATGGACTTCATGTAGATTCTTCTATCTTGTAATTACAAACAGCATTACATTCGCTTGCTTCCACCCCTGAAATGTAAAAGCCACTCAATAGATTAGTACATTAATTTGACAAACATATGGAGTCCCTATGCTTCAAGAGGCTCGGTGCTAAACCTGGCTTGACGGCTTCAGGATCACAAACTTTATCCTGAGGTGTCTTCCCCGAATCGCATAATTTGCGTGAAGCCAATGGCATCTGGCTGTAAGCTGAGTGCAACTGTTGATGAATCTCTCGTAGTGCCCCAGAATCCTCATCACGCCTATCCATCTCTATAAGCACCTGTGAGCAAACATATTATCAGAAACAGGACCATGACGCACAGAGAGAGAGAGGGGGACGGAGTGAGCTTGGAGAGTAAATGTCACCTGGGCAGCATTCTTCCTAAAAGCTGGGAGGAAACGCTGCCTACAGTACTCATTAAACAGAAGTGTGGAAATAATCAAAGGAATAGTGAAACCAGAAGCAATTGGTGATTTTTTAATCCCAAAAACTCCAAGGGCTATGATTTGTGTCAACACCAATGAAAAGATTGTTGTGTTGTGCACAATAGGCCAGTACTTCCCTCCGCTGTCATATATCTTTAAATAGACATTAAGAATCTACAGAAGAAAAACAAGAAGTTAATAAATGCATTAAATTCTTTCCCCCTCTCTAAAAACCAGTAACATCTTCCACTATCCCCATTCCCACCACACCAAGACCAAAAGAAAGAGAATATTCTTAGGTACATTATTGTACAAGATTCAGTCGACCTGAAAAGGAGAAAAAATACATAATGTTGCTAAGCATATCCATCATACAAACTATGTTCCTGAGGTCGACCAGATATTGAAACTCTGATAAATTAAATACAAAACAAAGAGAGGAGGAGGGAAACCTCATTTGGCAAAGAAATTGTTTGTTACACTCATGCCTTTATAGTTATACCTTTTGAGAAACTAACTCCATCCTATCGAAAAAGACAACATCTATTCATCAAGTAATTTTGAAACGAGAAAATAGGAGACTCAGTAAGATGCTCTTTTTGAGCTTTCTTCCTTCTGTTTCATTTTAACCCTCACTCTAAATACAGATTTTACAAAAAGAAAAAAAAAGAAGAAGAAAGAGAATTTGTCTTTGCGATGTTGGTTTCAAGCACGAAATGGAGGACCATGATCATGAAAATCGAATGGAATCGAGAATTTGTCTAGGGACTTAATTAAGAAAATTAAAATGACAGTCAGCTAGGAAAAACTGTTAGTTCCAATCCAAAAGCTTCTAGGAGACTTAGCTTGCTTGTTGGCAGGAATACTACATCTAACGAAAAATCCAGCTAATTTCATGAAAATTTAATCTACGTAATTTAATGACATATCTAACGTAAATAGCATTATAAGCACAGGCATTAATAGGAGAGATTTTTACCTGATTTCGGTACACAAGGTAAGCCATTGCAAAATAAAACAGCAAAAAGGGTAATATCAATGGTGCCATGACTGCACATGTGAAGCCAATGACACCAAAAAGTAAGACCCTTGGAACTTCTGTGTGATATGGAAAGGTCATAAGCCAATAGGATGAATCTTCACTGTCTAGCAGAATAAATTTCTTTATCAGATTGCAGAGAAGAGGAAAAAGTTGCATTACTTCACAGGCCAGACTTGCCCATCCTGATGTCAGCGCGTAAGTCATGAAGAAGGTAGCCTACAAGTAATTTAAAACAAACGTATGTACTTAAACAATAAATGCTGCTTTAATGAGGCACAATAACCAAAAAAAAATTGAGGAGAAGAATAAAAACAACAAGATAAAAGGGCAGTACTGTCTTCGATAATACTAAACACGAAAATTATAAGACGACAACATGCGCAGAACAGAATCAAATGTTAAGCATACATCAGCATTTTGAGTAGAGTTGCATGATCAGTGGACATGATATATCATGTGCCATTTTTCCATCATGGGTTGTTACCTGAGAAGGAATTGCTTTGGCTAGTTCGGTAGGTATGTCCCTCACACTAGTGAAGAGACTCAACTGACTGATAACAGATCCAGATAGAACATTAACAAAGAAAACGTTCCAGATAGTGAAATACAAGATTTTGACACATGCACTCCTTTTCCTTCTGCTACGTGAAACATGCCCCTCCACCGAAGAAAGTAGCATCATCATTGGTGGAACAGTATAGAGAAACAACATCAGGATCACACTAGGCAGATAGCCAGTTACCACATGGCTGATTATTTCCCTGCATTAAACCCAAAGTTTGCAAGCAAACATGAGTGCATCTGTCCAACCAGATTTCTGAATTGGACTTCACAGTTTAATCAATTGGAGCCACCCTCAGTGGTGATTGGAATTTTGTGCATGGGGATGTTCTGATATAGAGGCGGCCATACATATATATACCAAGGAATGAATTAAATATTATCTGCATTCAGTACTTACTAACAAACGTCAATATGGAATGTTAAACAAAAAGAATTGAAAGAAAAACTTATAAGAACTAGAAATGAATAATTAGATATGATCTTTCTAATACCGTGCTAATAAAAGTCTGACCAAGCAAGATCAGCAAAGTACGATATCTTTGAATTCTAAACTCAATTCACCTAATCCCTGAACCATACTAATTGGGCTAGACAATTCCATTCTGCTCTATTGGAAACTATGTAAACTACAATTCCAAATTTTTATAACCCAAAAAATGGACGTTAGCCTGGCATGACAATTAAAAGTTTAAATTTTTGTGTGCAGATCCATAACTTGATTGCGAATCAGCTCGACTGATTACCGTTGAATTCAAACAAAGACCAACAAATATATGTTGTGATTTGTCATCCCATTTTTACGAGAAATAGCACGTACATACCCCTGCATATATTGTCTCCAGATATTTATTCATTTCTTCATACCCATTATATTTTAACTAATTGCATCCATCACAATAATAAAGCTGGACACTTGGGAGTCATTTAATTTCACTTTTTTTTTCCTGTGTCATGATTTTGAATTTTTTCTTAGAGAAAAAAAATAAAAAATAAAAAATTGTTTAACTGTTTTTTTCTTGAAAAAAGAATTGTTTAATTGTTAATATCAATGTAGTTATACTTTTGTTATGAATAATAAACATATTAATTAATAAATAAAAGATAAATTAATATAATTATCAATAGTTAAATTTAAATTACATCATTTTATATATAATACATAAAAATTATTGAAATACTTTTATTTGACTGATTTCTCATATTTAAATACCATTAGTTACAACAAAAAGTAAAATAATATTTAATAAGTAACGTTAATTCATTTTCATCAATTATCAATAAAATATTAGTACTAGTGATCAATACTATTTTAGTAGTTTATAATAATAAATTAGTTCTCAATTCAATGTTTGTCTATTATGTAAGATTTTTTTAAAAAATAAGATAATTTTCTCAAATTTTAATATATAATTTATAGTTTTATTAGTAATTAATAACTAAATTTCTAGATCAATTGAGTAAGCTTAATCTGAATCTATTTTAAAATATTTATTATTAGATTTAACTAATAACAAAGTTAATTATGAATAAAATATAATAATAATTACTAATAATTTCTCATATTTTCATTAATTAAATTCTCTCATTAATTAATTAATCTAAATTTAAAATTTATTAACATATATTACTAATTAATTTCTAATACAATTTATAATTAGAAAAAGTAAATTTAATTAATTAACTTCATCTAATATAAATACTAATAATAAATTTATCTTAGCTTGCTATTAACTCTTACTTATTATAGAATATTTATCAATAAATGATTTTAAAAATATATCTGATGATTTTCAAAAGTTGTGCAAATTGAAAGAATTCCAAAACAAAAGCTA
This sequence comes from Erythroxylum domingense, assembly GCA_025594535.1. Taxonomy (NCBI): domain Eukaryota; kingdom Viridiplantae; phylum Streptophyta; class Magnoliopsida; order Malpighiales; family Erythroxylaceae; genus Erythroxylum; species Erythroxylum domingense. The sequence continues at coordinate 5,954,238 of JANQBM010000006.1, read as the reverse complement.
AAAACAAAAGTGAAATCAAGTATATCGATCGAAGATGAAAAACAAACATAGAAAAGAAAACAATCATATTAATTAAAAATTGAAAACAAAAGTAGAAAACCGAATATAGAGGTGAAGATCATTAGTTAAGTCATCCTTTTGACACTAACAAAACCAACATGCAAGATCCGCCAAGAGCAATAAAAGACATAAATTATGGATGATCACAAACCACCATGCATTTGAAGTAACATTGCCGTTACGAATTTTAAGTTACACAGAAACTGCATGCACAAAAATGTCACAGGGATCAAAACACAGAAATTACGACCAATAGAATGAAAGTGTTAATTTGATGATGAGATAACACTTACTTTTTCAATATTCCTTTCAAAAACGGAAAGGTGCGAGATAATTTGTCTAGTTGAGTCAGGCCCTGTACAAATGTGACAGGAACAAGAAATATAAACATGAACACTGCAGATGCCAAAATTGTTGCTATCTTACGGAGCCACATCTGTCTATATGGTATAGACAGATTTGACCATAAAATATCTTGTGGTTCCGGGGCCATTTGCGTTACCCACAACATAGGATTTGCTGTCTGAAGCATCTGTGTGGCAACCACAGCAGCATAACGAGTTTTGAAGAACACAAAAGCTGAAGGACACTCCTGTATCATAACGAAGAACAATTCAGGTACACAGTAAAATAGCATATCCATAGAAACTACTTCAAAAATATTAACTGGATTTGTTAAAACTTAGAGGTTTTGCATAAAAGACACAAACTGAGAATCAGACTGCACATGAAACATGAGAGGGAGAAGTAGCATGAGAATTATAAAGCAATAAACATAATGAATCAACTTGTTTGTTTCAAGATTTTTACATTTTCTTGCGAAGCCAGATTCAAATCAGTAAAGCTGATGCCATTGCCAACACTTCCAGATTCACTAGAAAGAATTTTGAAAGAAGTTGTACTTGAGGCACAGAAACAACATGGCCCTGGATCAGACCCATCCATAGGACCAACCTTAATCAAATGACAAACCTTTTCTGCATCCCTCTGCAAGGAAATCAAGCCCCAAAAAATGTTAAAACAGAAAACTTCATGGGATATGATAAAAAGCATGATGTTGTTCACTTAAGTTTAAATTAGGGGGGCACAGAAACAAAGGCTTGAAAAACATCAATTTACAGCAGTAAGCACTCACAGTGTTCACTACTACAGTTAAGATCTTCAAAATACCACCAATAAGTCAAAAATTGTTGGGTAGTTACAAAACACATTGCATTATCAATTAAAGTGTGACATATAACTTTTATCTTGATATGTTTTTGTACATCATAACTTGTGTACAAACCCATTTAGAGAATAGCGAACACAAAAGAATCCATTATTTAGCAGCTATATTGTTGGGAAATACATTGGAAAAAGTAAAAATCAAACAAGACATTTTACATACTGAAATATTGAATTTGCAGTAAATGACGCCAGCATGGAAATCACTGGAGAAAGATGCGCACCATTAATTTATGGAGAATACTGCATTCATATACCATCTGGTGTGACAAATAATCTGATCCATAATAATCAGTAAAGAATCTTTTCACTGAATCACTGTATGATTGCCCTGGAGACCATGGAATTGAACGAACAAGAACTGTAAAATGACTTGGATTTGGGGGAGATTGGGTTACATGTGCTAGCCTCATCTTAGCGATGCGTTTATACTCCTGCATTTAATAAGGCTAAATTACCATGCTTGTATACCTGCTGGGAACAAGTGCAGAAGAAAGAGAATATAGTTTTGCATCCTTACAAAGTAAAGCAGACCACAAGCCGCAATTGACATGATGTACAATGCAAAACAATGGGTCCAAAGCCTGAGGAGATTAAAGCAACCAAAATAAATAGAGAGAAGACGATGTCAGTCACCAGATTCTGTGAATAAGGACAATGTAGGTCCCTTCAGATAATAATTACAGAAACAGCAATCCATAAACTTTCTATAGCATCAATTCAACAATTTTCTTTCTGATTCTGTTAGTGGTTCATTTTGCTAGATTTCATAAAGATACTTCTTTTGGAAAGGAATAAGATATGAAGAAAAAAACATAAGGAAAAGAAGAAGGGCTAAAATATTCATAACACCACCCAGGCAACACAATTGGAGACTTGAGCAATGATACATAAAAGCACTTCATAATCCCCAAAAGAGGTTTGAACAGATCCAACTGTAAGACAGTACCCAATAACAAGATGGATTAATTTTTATAACAGCTTCATGAATACAAAAGAATTATTTAAAAGAAAAACCTACCATCTAGAATTCGATTTTACATTCTCAATTGAAAATACTTCCAGTGATTCTGAAGGTATATTCTTGTGCTGCATATCTTTGCCATAATAATTTACTGGAAGCACCACAAAAATGCAAACGATGGCAACTATGGAGAAAGCCCGTATACTGCAGAGGAAAAAGAAGCAGTAGCTGTTATTACTCACATAGAATAATAGATACACAAATCCATTATTGCTCAAGTATTAACCACTAAAATGAATTGACAGAAAGAAACTTAAAGCATTAGAAACATCAGGTGACCCTTTTTCAATCATGAACTCAGCTTTACTGCAGGCCTAACAATATAATCAAAACAAAATGATGAGCTTCCTAACCATAAAACAAATCGGTATTGATAATCTAACAACCTACAAAGGCTTGTCTCAACAGAAATCAAATTCGTTAGAGAGTCAATATTGCCACCCAAAAAATTTTAAAATTCTGACACACCTCTTGAGCTGACATTCAAGTCAAAACACTAATCTTCAACAAAATCAGCTAGTGTTGTACCTTTGAGCAGTAAAATGCAATCAACAGGAATACAACCATCAAAAGCAAAGCTTAGTCCTCAACCAAGAAGGACATATCAGAGATGGAATTATCAATTCATGTAGGCAGGTTTTACCCACCTGAAAATGAGAAGTCTTTGAAAAACCACAGCATCCAAGCCCCCAATAGCCAATATCTCATCTTCACTTGTTTCCCAGGCTCTCAACAGCCAACTTGGTGAAGGCACAAATCTTTCCAGAAAGAAATGATCATCCGATCTCAAGCATACAGAAGCAAGCCTCCGGCCAAAATACACAATCTTATTGCTTGGTTGCTTTCTTAGTATGGAATACAAGGAAAAGAGCACGGCACACAAAGCTATGTTTATACCAGCTGAAGTTAAAAGAGCACCAACTTCCATCTGTGTCTACACTTATATCTGTAAACAACAGAAATTTCAAGATTACAATTGAAGATCAACGCAGAAAGGAACACGTAAGCCTTTTATGAAAATAAATGTTGCATTTGAAATGGTTTCAAACAAGAAATTCTAAGTAATAAAACAGAAACATATTGCTCACCAACTTTTACTCCTTTCAACTGCCCCAAAACCAATGGCAAGTAAAGAAATTCGAAACAACCCAAATTGGGCAGTTTCTAACATAACAACAGACAATTATGTATAAAACCCTTCTCATCCTTTTCTCTCCTCTCCATTTTAAACTTCGGAAAATAGGAAATCACCAGATTTTGTGGGAAAAAGCAAGGAACAATCTTTATCCACACACAACACAAACCGTCAAACAATTCATTGAGCAAGCAACTCCACATCCTTGATGAAAGCAATTTTCACTATAACTGTCACTGGAAACCCAAATTTCAATGTTTTGAAATTGTAGGAGCCACCAAGCAGTTCATAACAAATAAACATTTAATTAAAAATGCTCGTATCACAATTAAAATATTATATCCATGGCGACATATGAACTAAATTCTTCAATTGAAACTGAAACCATCAACTTTATCACAGAATTCAATGTTTAAGATATCGAAATCGAAAAAAGAACCACAAGTTTTCAGAAAATAAAATCCGAAGTCATCCAGAAACGAAAAACAACAATATAATTATAACCCTGGCAAAAAAAAAAAAAACGCATTTGAGTATATAGTTAAAAGAAACAAAAAGAGAAATAAACAGAACCTATTCACAAGCCTCTGAAAACCAAAACCAAGGCATTGAAGCAGAAACCGAATGCAGAGGAAGAGAAAGTGAAACGACGCTTCAAAGCACGATTAAGTGATCTTTCCCGTTGATTGCTTCCACGCCATTCACCCTCTGGGTTTTTGCTTCAAGGTTACATATGGATCAAACTATATCTTCTAATCTTTTTGAAAAGAGAACTGGGTTTAGTTTTTCAATAATAATAATAAATTCAAATTTACTAACAGTTACAGAAAAAAATATTATATATTTATGTATTTGCCTTTTTTGTCGTTTAATTAAATTTCTGTATCTTTGAATCATAGCAAAGAAGGTGGTAGATAATACACGCAAATTAGTACCGTTTAAGATTGATTAATGGGAAGGGAATGCCACGCTGTGGATTCAAGAGAGACGGCGATGGATCCGCCACGTGGCACGCAATGTGAATCGAGTGATGTCCATTTACCACACGGTATAAGCGACCAAACCGTCCCTGTCTCATGATTTAAAAATACCGTGTGTAATTTGTGTGGTGTCGGTTTTTCCAAGTATAGCGCCACTTGTGTAGTTTCTATTGTATTCTCTATTCTCCAAATCCATGCAAAAACAGAACATCACTGAAAAGATTCTACTTATGGATTTCACTGTCTTGATTGGGCATTATATCTTTAGCGGACTCACTGGACTAGGAGTTATTTTCTTGTGTTTGGTCTCCTTTTTCGGCTGTTATTGACTGTTTGGATGAGATTCCAGACAACAAAGGGAAGATAAGGATAGCGTGTAAATAGATTGGGTAATATTACGCACAATTAGGAATAGTACTTGTATCTTTTAATAATTTAATTGATTTTATTCAATTGAATTAAAATTTAAATGATCCAAATTAGATCAAATTTAAATTGCAATTCTTTATTTCAAGGCTCGATCGAATTTGAATTCAAACTGTAAATTTCAAACTTGTTCGAACTTTGTACTAGACCGAAAGTTTTAGGTAATTTTAACTACCCCTGATCCCTACCCACAATAAATTAATGTAATAATAAGCATTTTTTAATAAAAAAATAATTATTTCACTTTTAATTTAATAAAAAATAATATCATGAACAATTTCAAAAAAAAAGTGCATTATAAAACTATCCGTCATGAAAATAGTCTGGGATACGGTTGTGTCATAGGTTGCATATCTTACTGTTTTTGTCCACACATAAACACGAGCTCGTAGCTCAGTTGTGTAACTTTCCAACTTCTCCACGTACAAAGACATGGGCTATGACATGTATGTGTCCTAGATTGTGTCCCTTCTAAAAAAAAATCATTTACCAAATAAATACTCATGTATTCCAACCTTTGTTTTCAGGTTTTTATTCCATAGAAGAACATGCCCTGATATATAACCATGTTTAATCAAATACTTCCATGAAATACTCATGTTCTTCTAAAATTACAACTGTGTACCAAGCCTTGTTCACTTAAGAATTTAAAGAAATACTCACTTTCATCCAAAAACACTCTTGAGATTAAACCTATATGTATGAGTCATATATAAAATTCTATTTCTTGACAAATATATCGTGTTCTGCCAACAACTATGAGAAATACCTCAAAGATTGCATATGTGTATATATGAACCATACACAACAATCTTCACCTTGTTGAATATACACTAAATAGGTTGGGTTGTGTCCATGTCTAAAACCTCAGGACATTAATTAAGTCCAAACAATGGTTGACATTTTCTATGATAATCGACTTTCTTTCCATATCAATCGCATTCTATAAAGTATGAATCTTTTTTAAGAACTTTTTAGATGCAATTAATTCCTTAACCTTATGAAACTTCACATCCTTTATTATATACCCATCCATCTATTTTTCTCCTGACTAACCATAATCCCCTAAAAGTAGTTGGATCCCTATTACTAATAATAAGAATATGTGTGACTGTCTTTTCTCAATTATATCTACTTGGCAACTTGATAGTCCATCTTATTTTATATATAGCTATATTGTGAAGGTGCTCTCTTTTTTAAATTGTTTTATCTCTTGAACCAATATTTCTAACCCCTTTAGCATTCATTCCAGGCTATTCTAGTTTAACTTATGTCACTTTTGGATGACTACTACTGTCTATTGATCCTAGTATCTCCTCTCCATATGTTTGCATTTACATATGTCGCTCTCTAAAAATTGCATTTTTAAGGATTATCAAGCTTTTTACTAAGCATATGATACTTATAGAACTTTATTTTTGGTATTTGATACCCTTCAATAAGCTCCTCTTATAAATTTTTGTCGTCTCTTGCTCATTGATATGACTCATATACATATGCCATAACACAGTACTATCTTCCTTAGACTAATACAACTTCTCCACCTACAATTGTGCTCCTTATCAATTTGTAGATATTTTCAGCCAACATTGAACTTTTTTTCACACTCATTAAACCCTTTACAATCTTAATATTGTCTTCATTAGGTTTATACCCAAAACCATCTACATGTAAAATGCATAAAGAGATTAAGTTCTTTTTTAAATGTTGTAAATGTCGAAGATCATTCAACATCCTAACAACTCCATTAAACATCTTGACTTGACCTATCTTATTTTGACTGTTTCATATGCTTTATCACTGCTAATTAGATAATATCAAAATTTCCTGACATGTATGACACAAACCAAAACTTATTTAGTGTCATATGATGTGAGTATCCTGTATCTATAATCTATAAGTCCTGACTCTGAAAGTTAACTAGCTAAAATGTAAAGTATGTTTTTACCGTGGTAATTTAAGCCCCCTCTCTACACTACATTAGCATACTTTGTGAAGAATTATCAAATTTTCTTTTGCCACTATATTGTGGATGGAAATAGGTTAGCTTAGGCTTACCACTAAGCTAATCCTATTAACCCTTCTATCGAATTGAGCTTAAGTTTCCCTAAAATATGATTTTGGAAGAATTGACTAACACGTCATTGTTGTAGTCTTGAGTTTCTTAAACCTAAAAAACAAAACGATGACTCTAATAGGTCCTAAAAAAGTGAATTTTTAGATGAAACTATCCGTTGTGAAAGATAGTTTGAGATACGGTTGTGTGATAGGTCGTGTATCTTATAATTTTTGTCCACACATAAACACTTGCTCTTACAAACTCTTCGCTTAATAATGTAACTTTCTAACTTCTTGATGCATATGAAGATGGGCTATGACATGTATATGTCCTAGATTGTGTCCTTCCTAAAAAACATCCTCCACCAGATAAACACTTATATGTTCCAACCCTTGTTTTCACATCTGTATTTCAGAGAAGAACATACCTTGATATACAACCGTGTTCACTCAAATATTTATAAGAAATATTCATATGCTTCTAAAAATACAATTATGTATCACACGTTGTTCACCTAAGAATTTTATGAAATACTCACATTCTTCCAAAAACACTCCAAGATTATACCCTTATATATGAGTTATATTTATCAATTTATATGAGGGCGAGCCTTGGAGCAACTAGTAAGGTTACTACTTTGTGACTAAAAGGTCACAGGTTCGAGTCATGAAAATAGCCTCTTTCTAAAATGCAAAGAGAAGACCATGTACAATTGATGTCCCTTTCCCAACCCTCATAAAGCGGGGAGCCTTATGCACCGGAGTTGTTGTTATTTTATATTTCAATCTATGTCTTAGCGAATATCGTGTTCAACTAATAACTCTAAGAAACTCTCAAAGATTGTACATGTTAGAACCCACTTGCCGGAATCCAACTACTTAAACCTAAACTGTCATAACTTGTTGCTCTTAACTCCGATT
>JANQBM010000006.1:5934504-5946310 GCA_025594535.1 Erythroxylum domingense | reverse complement strand
CTAAATTACTTAATTAGTCTAATCATGCTTTATTAAATAAATAAATAAATAAATAAATAATATTTAAAAAAAAATTTTGGGGCTAATAGTACATCCATCATATATATGATACATACATAGCAATCTTCACCTGGGCAATTATACTCTATATAGGTTGGGTTGTATCCATGTCTAACACCTCAAGACATTAATTAAGTCCAAACAATGGTTAAACTTTTCTATGATAATCAACTTTGTCTACATTTCAATTTCATCCTATAAAATATGAATCTTTTTGAACAAGACCTTATCAGATGCACTCAATTTCTTAACGTTATGAAATCTCACATCCTTTATTATATACCCATCCATTTATCTTTCTTTTAACCAACCATAGTCCTATGAAAGGTAGTTGGATCCCTATCATTAATAATAAGAATATATGTGATCGATTCTTCTCAATCATATCTACACTTTTTACTAAGCACATAAAACTTCTGAAAGTTTAACTTTAGTGTTTGATACCTTTCAATAAGCCCCCCATATAAACTTATGCCACTTCTTGCTCATTTAACTGCCTATCTATATATTCCATAACACATTACTATCTTCTTTTGTCTCTATTACTATAACTTCTCTACCTATAAATGTGCTCTCTATTAATTTGTAGATGTTTCTAGCAAATTGACCTTTTCATCATATTCATAAACCCTTTACTGCCTCAATATTGTCCTCATTAGTTTTATATCTAAAACCATTCGCATTTAAGGCACCCAAAGGGATCAAATTCTTCTTTAAATATAGTACATATTGAACATCATTCAACATCCTAATAACTCCATCAAACATCTTGATTCTAACCTATCGCCTCTAATTAGATACCGAAATTTCCTGACGTGTATGACACAAACCAAATCTTATTTGGTGTTATATTATATGAGCATCATATATCCATAATCTATAAGTCATGACCCCAAAAGTTAACTAGTTAAAATGTAGAGCAAGTTTCCATTACTATAATTTAAGTTCCCTCTTTCACTACATTAGTGTACTTTGAAGAATTATTAGTTTTTTCTTTTGCCACTCTATTATGGATGTCGATAGGTTGGGTCAGGCCTACTAATGAACCAACCTATTTGATCCCCTTTATCGAGTTAGGCTCAACTGCCCCAAAATATCTTTTTAATATAAATGACTAATATAACATTGTTTTAGTCTTTAGTTTCTTAAACCTTCAAACTAAAACGATGTTGTTTTGGGCAGTTAAAGTAAGACCACATCATTTTAGGAGGGTTTTGGCCATTGGACTTTTAGGCTATGCTTGAAGCCTAATCACTCCAATTTTAGATTGTTAATTTTAGGCTAGGTTGGGTCAAGATATTTTTGCCAATTGTACACTGATCCTTCTTTTTAAAACAATCGTTTATGATATGCATAGTTTACTCATATTTGTAGCACTAGACTAATGTTTTGTCTATAAGTTTAGATATAAAATTTAGATGAGCAATCTTTTGCCCAGTTTTCTCCCACGATCCTACTTTTTCCTCATATAGAATCCTTCAACTTAAAACTTTTTATCGGTATTGAGTCTCTATTAATTGTGAGCTAATATCACAACGGTGATATGCTTTATGCCAACTGTCTCTTTAATATGAGTCAGATCACTAGATGCTCATAAGAAAGAGGTAAAGGGTAAAGAAAAATCATTGTTTTATCCTTTTTTGTAATAGTCACCTTAAACTTCAACATTGTAATGACTATTTAATTGAACACATTTGATATGTTGTTCCAAATGTGTTCCCTCTTACATCTATAGCATGTATATTCTCTGCTTTAGATACAACTTATTTGTGAGAGGCTTTGACATATATTGACTATTTAGCTTCCTTCATATCTCTAGAGAAGATGTCATATCCATGATGTAGTACATGACTTTATATGTCAGACATAGCTAAACGGTTCTAGTTGCTTGCACTTATCTCTGATGTCCTTCGACATTCTCTTGTAGCTCATTCAATATGTCTTGCTATACTAATAAATCCTTCACTCTTTACTACCATATTATGAAATTCCTGGTTCCATTGAAATTCTCCATTTCAAATCTTACAACTGAAATTGCCTTAATTATGGTCTAATACCACTTGTTGGAAAATATTATGTGAAAGAGAATAGGAATAGGTTGATAGAAATTATGAATTTGTATTGTATATTACACTTTAAATGGTTGTATAGGACTATCAATTTATCGACATCAGATTCGTTAATAAAGGAAATAATTCTAGGTCAAATATATAATGAATGCCAAGATTTTAGACTATAGGTTTAGCTACTATGAAGATTATAATCTATATGATAGATGCATATTTGACTATAATTATACATTTATAGTTATGTATTTTGCTTGATATTTTATAGTTTTGTCGTATATTTGATGCTTAAATTTCTCTAAATGCATTTATAGATTACAATTTCCTTCTCAGAACAAAAGGAGAAGAATTCAGATAAAACTCTAGCGTAAGACGAAGATTTGAAGCAACTAAAAACCTACACGTCTATGTATAGAGACGATGCAAGTCTTTGTAAACGTGTGAAGATTGAAGATTTTGAGTTTTGGTCATGTGGAGTTACATGTGCATGTATCTTGACATACACGATCACGTATGCTACCTATATAAGTCTCTGTGCCTGCATAAAATTACGAATTCAGGTGTTTTTGATTATACACGGTCTCTCATATGCTCATTTATATCCTAGAAACCTTAGATTTTACTATAAAAGGACATTAGCAAAGGCAATTTGAGGAGAGTCGAGTTTTGCATTAAATTTAAGACTTGAAACATCCAGAGAGGCAACTATTTTGATCTAAAGATAAGGACAACACGAAGTTAACATAAAAAAAAATTCAATAGAAGGCTACATCCAATCTAAACTTACAAGAATATTCAATATAAGAGAAAGAGAGATTTATAATTATGAACTCTTTATTTTCTATTAGTTTTTCTACATGTTTATATTTGATTTTTTTCTATTTTAAGTAACTAAACATTTTTAGTGTCTAAGTGTGATTAATCCTAGTATAGGATAACAATATTTCTTAATCTTTTATTCAATGCAATTATTTTGATTGATTTATTGTGATTCAATTATATGTGTTTATTCTTGTTTTAATATATCTAGAATATTAGTGCATAATTTGATTTCATATGATTGAGATTAAGAAATCCTTTTGTATGAATAGATTTATCATAATTGAAAGGAGTTGATTGCAAACTTAGAGATAGGTCAACATAAATCTTATGGATTAGGGTCAGACTTAATGGTAAAATTCATAAATCAATCATGCAATCCTAAACTAGAAATATTTCTATTAGTCAACTGATGGATTAATTGTTAGTAGTCTCGAGAGAGTTATTAACATAAGAATGAAATTTTCACAGTCAAATAATCAATAAAATAATTGTGTGATAAAATGTTAATTATTTACTAATGTTTTGGGAGATTCATCACCTAGACACTAATCTTTGATATTGATTTTTATAAGTAATTTCCTTTTTCATCTGCGTTCATTATTGTTTCCAATTTTAGTTTATTAGTTTAAGTTTTATTTTTTATTAAAAACTAACATCCAATTCGTAGGCTAGATAATAAGAGAAGGGTAATTACTAATATATATTGTCTTTATGGGATCAATTCATACTTGCCTGTGTTAGCTACAGCTATGTAGTGTACTTACGAATATATCCATATTTGTATAGAAATAACCAATCAAAATACATTAATACCTCCCCTCAAACTTATTTGGTAGAAAATTTGCCATATAGAGCTTGGAAATTAGATCATGAAATCGTTGAGATGTACAAGCTTTGGTAACTATATCAAAAATCCGATCTTGAGAGATGAAGAAAATGAGATTTACTATGCCTTGAAGGACATGATAGTGCATAAAGTGACAATCATTCTCAATATACTTAATGCGCTCATAGAACACATAATTGTGGGCTTATTTAGATAGTACTCTGATTATCACAATGGAGAAGAGTAGTTAAAGAGTCAAAGGCACCCATATCTTGGAGAAGCCACCGTAGCAAGAAGAGTTTAGAAGTAGTATCTGCAAGAGCTCGATATTTGGCTTCAGTGTATGATCAAGAAACTACAATTTTCTTTTTGCTACGTCAGAAAATTAGGGAGGTTCTAAGGAAAATGTAATAGCCTATAGTGGAGTGTTTGTCTGTGGGATCTCTAGCTCAGTCAGTGTAAGAATAAAATTATAATTCAAGAGTACAACCATTTGAGAAATGGAGAGCATGTAACAGAGTACTATTGACATAAAAAGGAATCTAAAGGATGCTTGCAAAGTGAGTTTTATAAACTCCTTATGCTATATCAAGATGAGTGACAATAAGGTTGACAAGCCTTCCCATTAGTTGAAGATAAAAAGTAGGATTAACTAGAGTAGTACCATCAATAGATCTAAAATGAGCATTTATCTCAATTGGAGTTCTAGAAGTTTTATCATTAGTGGATCCTACACGACAAATAAGTTTAAGAGCATATACTTGACTTGAGATAAATAATACCTAGAGAAGTTAGAATTGACTTTGAGGCCCAGGAAGTAACTTAGAAAACTTAAATCTCTCATCTTAAACTGATGCTTAAGAAGGGTCTTAAGATCCTAAATGCCTTGTAAATGGTCTCCTAGAATAATTTGATAGTCTTACAAATGAATAAAACATGATCATAAGAGTTAGAGTAGAAGCCAAATTGAGATACTGTAGAGTTGAACTTGGTAAGCCAAGCCAAGCCTATTTTAAACCATTTAAGGCCTTGCAAAGATGATGTACTTTACTCGGTTGACAATCATAGCTAGGTGAAGGTTGCATATATCTCTCTTTAGTGAGATCTCCATTCAAAAAGCATTTTTAACATCCACACAGAAAAATAGTCACTGTTTAGCTAAAGCAATAGTTATAAGGATACACATCAAAGTGAGATGAGCAACAAGAGAAAATATTTCTTCATAATCAATGACATATTCTTGTATGAATCCTTTGCTACAAGCCTGACTTTGTATCAACCAATAGTACCATGTGCTCTAGTTTTGAATTTATAGACCCATTTGGACCTAATTTGAAAATTTTTCTAGAGGTAATTCAACTATATCCCATGTTTGAGTCCTAGGTAAGGTATAAAGTTCTTCTGCTATTACTTTCTACTAGAAAGGATCAACATTAGCCTTATGATATATGCAGGGTTCATAAAGAGAAACACGAGTATAATAACAATGGTAATGATGAAAAGTGAATAAGATGACTGACTCGAGTTAATAAATAAAGAGGTACTGGTTGAGGTGTTATGGGTGGTAAAGAGGAATTACCAATTTTTGAGATGAAGTAGATTCAAAGAATGAGGTAGTAGGTTAGAGACTTCCTTCAGAAGATGAAAGACTTGTAGTAAAATAATTTAGAAACAAATTGAGAAAAGGGTCTATAAAAAACAGTGAGGAGTGTATTTGAAATTTGGATATGGAAAAGATCATTTTATTTTTTAGAAAGTAATATGACAAGACACTTGAATTCATTTGGAAATAGGATCCTCATAAAAATATTATTGACTGGCTCGAGTTAATTAATAAAGAGGTAATGGTTGAGGTGTAATGGGTGGAGGAGACGAATTAACAATTTCCTAGTTAAAGTAGATTTAGAGACTAAGGTAGGAGGAGGTTGGAGATTTCCTTCAGAAGATGAAAGACCTACAATAAAATCATTAAGAAACAAATTAATAAAAGAGTCTATAAAAAGAGAATGTGAAAAGTGGATTCAAAATTTGGATATGGTTAAGATCATTTTGTGTTTTTAGAAAGTAACATGATAAGATACCTGAATTTCTCCGGAAATATGATAATAACAATATCATTTGTGTTCAATTCAATACCTCAAGAAATAACATAACTGAGTTCTTAGTTTTGACTTGGTACGTTCATAGGTCTAAAAAAGAATAAAGCAGGCGCAATCAAAGACTTTAAGAGTGTGATAGTTTAGAGCTTGACAATAAAGATGTTCATACAGAGAAAGATTACATATGACAGGAGAAGAGACTCTATTTATAGTACACACAGTTGTCAATGCAGCTTTCCCTCAGAAGGTTTCGGGGCAAGAGGAAGAAATAAGGAGAGCATGAATAATGTCTAAGATGTGTCAATGTTTACGTTTTACATGTCCATTTTGTTGTGAATTATTAAGATAAAAACATTAAACAAGAGTTTTATATTGGGAAAATAAATTAGATAAACATTGATCTTTATATTTCGTAACATTTTCAGTACAAAATTCTTAGTTTGACAAGAAAAATGAGTTTTAACCATGGGGGAAATTTTATAATAAAGAGAGAATAGCTCATATATAATATACATAAGATAAATGCAAGTAAAACAAGAAGTCATCAATAGTGATCCACTTATAGTAGCAGTAGGGGCAGGTCTTTAAATATTAGAGTGGACTAAGTCAAAAGGTACAGAAGAGTAGAGTCATTGATAGGAAAAGGTAGAGTATGATGTTTAGCTAATTGGCAAGAAACACAATCAAAATTTGTTTGTCTAATAGAATGCAAACATCCACTAGTAAAAAAATGACCTATCTAAAGCTAGAGAAGTGCCCAAGATGAGAGTGTTAGGTATTAGAGGTGATGGCAGTAGTGAAGTCCTTAGAAGGAAGGAGAAGATAAATGAGCTAAAAATGTCTTCCAACCTTACATTTAGTCCTAAGAATTTGTCTGTTTTGTGGATTCTGCATGTTTTGCTAGTACTTGTGGAAGCAATGGAACCAATTAAGAAAATAAGGAAAATAGTAGAAGGACACAGAATTTTATATGAGAAACCTGAGTGTTAGTAGAAAAACCCACAGGGCGCAGAGAGCCCGAAAATATGCACTATGTTAATAGAAAAAAATTACAAGTGTTGTTCTCTCTCTCACAAACCCTAGGACTAATGAAGAGTACACCAATATTATATTTCAAAGGACCCCCAGGGGCGTTTATATAGTAGTATAACCCTATGGTAAAAATCCTACACAGAGTAGGAATTTGAAATAGTATCAAATAAGGAAAGAGAAAAACCTACATAAAGTAAGAAACTACGTAGAGTAGAAGTCTTGAAGGCTTGGGCTCGAGAAGCAACGTGAGAGGGACCCTATAGATCAGAATGAATATAATCTAGAGTACCATTGGTCCTATGAATCCCCAAGGAAGAGAAACGAACTCTAGTCTATTTATTAAAGACACAATGTTCACAAAACTCTATATTACCTAAACTCTAGCTCAATAGTCCCCTCTCGCACAAGATTTGCATACCTTTCTCACCCATATGGCCTAGGCAGTAATGCCGCATCTTGGTGGCATCTTGGTGAGACTTAGATAAGGCAATATGAATAGTAACAATAATAATAGAGCCTTGCAACACATAAAGAGTACCATGTCTTTTCCCTTTAAGGATTACAAGATTACCTTAGGACATCTTCATAACTCCACCTTTAGTGGAGTACCTACACCTAAGAGACTTAAGTGTACTAAGTAAAATAAGGTTGCGTTTCAAATCAGGAACGTGATGAACATTAGAGAGGGTTTTAACAACACCATCATGAGTTTAAATATTGATTGTACCTTTCTCCACCACATCACACTATGCATTATTACCCATAAGGAGGACACCTTTAACAGTTTTGTAAATGGCAAACCAATCCCTGTGAGTACAAATATAAACAGTACAACTGGAGTCTAGGATCCATTCATATTTGGATCATTGTTCGCCTTGAACAACCAAAAGAACATCACTTCTTGAATTATAATCTACCACAACAACCTCGAGGGTATAATTAGATTGATTACCCTTATTTTTACCTTCTTTTTTGAATTTATTTTTCGATTTACAACAGTCTGAGACCTTTTATCCGATTTTCTTGCAATATTTACATGTAATATTGACATCTCTACCTCTATACTTAGATCTAACTTCTTATAGCTTTTACTTTACCTCTGACTGTTAAACCCTCAGCCTCCTTTTCAATAGAAGCATCAAACTTTTCTTTAGACAACAAAGCAGATTTAACTTTTTTTAAAGAAAGAATTTCACGGTTTCCATAAAGCATGATTTCTTTAAAGTGCTTATATAAATGAGGTAGTGTGAAATAACAATAAGCACTGCTTCATCCTCATCGTCAATTTTAACATCAAGATTTTCCAAATCAATAATAATGGAATTAAATTCGTCAAGATGAGATGGGACGGGTGTACCTTCGGACATTTTGAGCTTAAAGAGATGTTCTTTAAGACGAAGTTTGTTAGCCAGAATCTTCTTCATGTAAAGGGACTCTAATTTCAACCAGAGTCCTGCAGCGGTAGTCTCATGGATCTGGAGCACTTCACTCATTAAGCATAACTGAATAGTAGACAAGGTTTTTTCATCCAACTCTTCCCAATCCTTGTCTGACATATTGGTAGGTTTCTTTGTCTTGCCAGACAAAACTTTCTTCAATCCATGAGATGTGAGAATGACTTGCATCTGTACCTTGCAAATAGCAAAGCTAATTTTTTGTCGAACTTGTCAATGTCAAATTTGGTTGAAGGAGGCATGGAGACAAGACTTGATTGATTGAAACAAACCTCCCTCTGATACCAGTTTGTTGTGCTAGTAGTTGCAGAAGCAATAGAATCAATCAAGTAAATAAGGAAAAATAGTAGAAGGATACATAACTTTTATGTGGGAAACCCGAATGCCGAGAGAAACCCACGGGATGAAGAGAGCCCGAAAATATATGCTATACGCTATGTCAATAGAGAAAAATTACAAGTGTTTTTCTCTCTCACATAAATCCTAGGACTAATGAAGAATACACCAATATTATATTTCAAATGACCCCCAAGGGGTGTTTATATAGTAGTATAACCTTAGGGTAAATCCTACATAGAGTAGGAATTTGAAATAGCATCAAATAAGGAAAGAAAAAAACCTACACAAAGTAGGGTCATTATCCCAACATTACACAGTACTACCATGACTTGAAAATTGTAACTTAAAATCCATTTCATATAGTTAACCAACAGTGATAAGATTTAAGGATAATTAAAGTTTGAGGTAATGATAAACGAGACGTGGAGATAGTGTTAGGAAATCAGGTCGGGATCTAATCTTGACCGCAGTGGAATAATTACAAAACGTTCTTGCAACCTTTGATTTTTCGAAAATCAAGATCTCTTTAATTCTATAAAATGATTAACACAAATCATAATAAAGCGGAAACTTAATTTGTACCTTATTTCGAAACAAATCTTTGTCTTGTCGAATCCCTAGAATTGTTCCCAAAACTGGTCTTTTTTAACCACCGTAGCCGCATAAGTATCCAGCCTCTAACGATATCCACAGAACAAGTTGAGAGAACTCTGTAACTCTTACAAAGAGGGTTAAGAAAGAAGTGCTAGCTCTATAGAGCTTGAGCCTATTTATAATAAGCTTTGGACGTTTTAGTAATTTGATTGAAATTAAATTCTAATTTCAATTAAACTTAATTAGAATTACAAATAATTCTAATTAAATACCAATTATGCTCATATAAGATTTAATATCTCATATTGATCCTTATTTATTAACTATCTCATATTTAATCATAAAATTTCTGAAATTTTATAATCAAGTCTGACTTAATTAAATTAGCTTTGCTCTCTTCAACCCAGTCGATATATAAGACCTATTAGGTTCCTAAATATGTTGACAATGATTATAAATTATAATTCTAATTCATAATTAGAATTAGATAAATTAAAACTTCTTTTAAATTATCCTTAATTCTCTAATTAAACGATTTATAATCATAGATTAAGATTAGCATCTAGCAACGCATCATAACCACTCAAATATTTAGGAATGTCAAAGTAGTTTTGACTAACCTTTCCGTGCATAATTTTGCCGTACAATTCAATCTTTTCATCATACAATGTTTCGATTAGACATAGAGCATAGAATTAATGTCTACTCTATTTTGAGTCCAATAATAGTAGTTTTTTGTCATTAGCTATTGATTCAATTAATGATATTTGTAAACAATTTATAAAATGTCATTCTACCTTGGCCAAGGATTTCCTGAATCAATACTAATCGAAAACAATGAAATATTTTCCCTAATTACTTTAGGATGATGAATCATATCTTGATCACACAACTATCTCCATATAATTCATGCTACATCCAATGACTACCGATTGAACAACCCATGATTAAATAGGTCATAAGTAGTATAAAAAATATAGCAATTCCTATACAAGATAACTTAAGTAGTAAAAAAAACATAGCAATCCCCATACAAGATAACTTTGGTGACTTCAAGTCAAAGGATCACTTACACAATCATCACAATGAGAATTCCATAGACATATAAATAATGTTCCAAGTAGATTTCTCATATCAGGTATGTTCTATTAAACCCCATTTTTGGAGTCTAACTTATGAGTAAAACATGAGTACATCACTCTGTAGGGTTCTTGTAATGGAATCTCATTAGCCATCATAAGTTCATCTTTATTCTTATAACATCCAAAAATTTCATAATTGAGCACTTGATATATGACAATCCATTCTTATGTTTATATCCTCAATCGTCACCCTAAACATATCACTCATTTTATCTCTTATTTCCACATCATACTAAGTACATTTCAAGCTCCATTCAAGCCTAAATGTATCATAGGAAAGCATTGATAAGTCCACAATATATATATCTATATATATACATGATTTGGGACAATAAGCATAACTTTCACTAGGGATGTCGGATTAAGGTCATTCAAGTACAATTTCAAAGAGGACTTCGAGTTTTAAAACTTTCATGAAGACCCCAAAGAGAGATTTTGCCATTTCGAGGGTCGAAATTGCACATTTATATAAATATCCCAAGAATGCCCCCTTAGCGGACATATATCCCTCCAAACGGACATGAACTAAGTTGGAAAGCTGGAATTCCCGAGAAGTTCCACCCAGCGGACATCAAGTCCACCCAATGGACATTTACAGGTCAATATCCAGATTTCTAACTTCTACAAGTTACCTATGACACCTTTTATGCATATCTATCATTTCTAACTTATTTTCCTCATCATTTCCCTTCATTCCCACTTCCATTTCAACTCAATATCATTTACAACCAAATCATAATCTATGTTTGGTCATTAATCCAAAAACATAACATTCAAACTTATGTACATTCACCATAATTTCTGCACATGTTCAACTCCCTTTATTACCTTCATTTCATCTCTAACTTATCATACTAATTCTTCCCATTTAAGACATCATAGTACTCTTTTTCTGTTATATCAAGTTAGAAAATGGCTATAAAGTGTCTAGCATGCACCCTGTACAGCATCACTAACTTGTAAAAAACATATCTCTGAACTTCAATGTCCAAAAATTACAAACTTTATATCATTGAAAAGCTAAAAGGATAAACTATAACTTTCAAGGGACAACCTTGTCCAAATAAGCCTACATTAATACAGTTTTTCCCTTGAAGTCAGAACACAGATTTTACCCCTATGAATGCTTGAAAATGCAATACAAAAACTTGGATAGTCATGAGTAAACATAAATATATTTCATTAACATCAAAAGAAAGGAGTTTTACAAAGCTTTAATGGGCATTTCAAGACCGAAATACATCATTGGTCTTGTAACACCCCACTCCCGACTGGACCCGAACCCGACATCGACGGTGATATCCGAATCTGTGCCCCGCGAGGGTGGCGTGTCACATCACTTCACTAAACAAAAATCGGTATAAATTTTTTT
>JANQBM010000006.1:5893815-5933866 GCA_025594535.1 Erythroxylum domingense | reverse complement strand
TTGTTGTTGTTGTTGTTATTGTTGTTGTTATTATTATTATTATTATTATTATTATTATTATTATTATTATTATTATTCATTTTGTTGTTGTTGTTGTTCGAATGAGAGGGAAGATTTCCTTGTAGAATTTTTACTCAAGGGTTTCGTATTGCCTTAGCTTCACGTATGCTAGCCTCAAAGGTCGACCTTTTAAGCCAAGCAAGGTTCTGCTGAACTTTGCAGGGGTCTAACCCCAAGCC
This sequence comes from Erythroxylum domingense, assembly GCA_025594535.1. NCBI lineage: Eukaryota > Viridiplantae > Streptophyta > Magnoliopsida > Malpighiales > Erythroxylaceae > Erythroxylum > Erythroxylum domingense. The sequence goes on along the minus strand of JANQBM010000006.1, from coordinate 5,933,627 downwards.
TGATATGAATTATTCCTTATGCAGCAGCTAATTATTTTGCTTACGATAGTCTAAGAAAAGCATACAAAAAGGCATTCAAAAAAGAGAAAGTTGGGACTGCCATGACTCTTCCTATTAGATTAGCAGCTGGTGCAATCTCAAACACTGCATGTTTCCCACTTAAGGTTGCTCGAAAGCACATGTAGACTAGGGAACTCAATGAGAGGCAATACCAAAATATGCTTTATGCTCTTATAAGCATTCTTGAGAATGAAGGACTACCAGGTTTGTACAGAGGATTGGGTCTAAGCTGCATGAAGTTAGTCCCTGCTACTGGAATTTCTTTCATGTTCTATGAGGCCTGCAAGAGTATACTAATTGCTAAAGAGGAACAATCATAGTACCCAAAAAATGGGAACTATTATTACTTGGAGAAACTATAGTTCTAACTCTATTAGGCCTTTCGGGAGGAAGAAGAAATACACAAAGTTATCCTACATTAAGATATCTTTCATTCAAGAATTAGTTTATTGAGTTAAACAAAATGATTTTTTTTATTATCAAAGGAGAACATCTGTCATTTACAATTCTTTCTACATTAGAATTTTTATTCCCCTTTCACGCCTTGCTTTGTGAAATAGTTGAAAATGAAAACTCTGTTAAGCTTCAATTAGAAGTGAACTCGAAGAGTAATTGAATGGTTTGTGTTGCATTATGCATATATTCATGAAAGATTGAAACTTAACCATAAATTAGTCGAGTCTTTACACCAAAACAACAAAAGGAGCTTTAGCTTTATAAACTTGAAGTTCCATCAAAAAAATTCCAGATAATATAGGCCTTTCCTACTCAAATATGAAATACATAGAATGCTAAAAAAAAGTAACAAGTTTTAAATAAAAAAGGTTAAAACATTTGCATTCATGACAATATTTTTTACTTTTGTCCTTGTAAGCACCAAGATCAAGGTGAAACTATCACCAAAAGAAAACTGAATATAAATTCATTAAGTTAATATGTTCCTAGCATCATTAATTTCCACAACCAATGAGCACAATAATTTAAAATTTCTTCACCTAACGAAGAAAAGTTGAAGAACGTGACTAATAAAGTTCACTGGTCACTAAAGACACACATAAAACAAAACAAAACAAGCACGTACGTGGTTATTTTTCAACTATATTTTGTTAGCTCAAGGCTTTTTGATGATTTTGATGATGACTTTATACCATTTCAAAATTCAAATTGGATTTATTTCCTTGTATAAGTAATGATACATTTTCTCAAAAGGACATAAAATTATAGGATATAAGCTTCCTTTCTAGCAGGAAACTCCTTTTTATGAACTTCCTTTATTTTGTTTACAATATCCGAAAGGATCCTGCTAATCCTATATTTCCAAGACATTGCCATTTTTTCTTAACAATTGAAGATTGAATATTCTAGCAGAGATTTTAAAGATACGAAGTCAACCTAAGAACGGAAATGATGCAACGACTAGTTGAAGGAAATGCCTACTTAAGGAAGAATCATTTCAGTTAAGAACAAGAGGAGTGAACAAACGAAATTCTCGAATTACATTAACAGTATCAATACTTTTGAAAGTGATATCATTTTCAAATCTCTTGTGCTTTAGAAAATGAAAAAAAAATTAGAGAGAACATTGAAGCTCATATCGAGCAAATTACATTTTCATCTGTTAAGAGCTTATAGAGGCTACCTAAATACTACTAATTTGGAAGGTTAGAGAACCTTGAATAAAATTTACTTGGGAGCTTGAAAAGGCTCGTCAAATTACTACTTGGGATTTTATAGTGAAACACTCAAGTTGGATATTTGGGAACTGGTCGTAGGCTTAGGTTGTAATCTGAACCAGTATAAATCAACTGTGTCCTTCTTCTCTCTCCCTTTAACTTTTAAATTTCTGCATTATATTGTGTGTGTATGTTCTTTCTAACAAAATGCATATTCACTTTTATAAGAGGCTCATTCTGTTTTTAACTTACAAGAGATTCCTTTCAATTTTAACAAGCGTCTTCTATTTTTAAATTGTTTTAACAGGATTTATCAATCAGTAGGCTCCTTTCATTTAAGTAGGGTCTTATCCCATAAAAGGCTCCTATCACCTAACAGGCTCCTGTCATTTAAAATGCATTATCATCTGATAGCTCTTACTGTTTTTATTCATTAACTAGGATCTGCCTATTATACAAATTGAATTTTTTATCACACACAATTCACCCCCTCTTGCGTGTGTTTGCTTTATCATTAGGTATCAGAGTGAGGTTTCACATTTTTGTGTTTTAAAGCACATGATAGATTATGGCAAACAATCTGAGAAGTTTTGAGAACAATCTGTCTCAAAGTATCCTTACTTCGATAGAAACAACTACTCATACTGGAAAGAGAGAATGACAATATATTTCCAATCTGTAGATATTAAAGTATGACAAGCCATCAGAGTTGGAGCTACACTTTCCGATTCAGATAACGTAGAAGTATGGACTAATGCTAACAGAAGAAATGCACAAATAATAACTCAAGTAAAACATCATCTGATATGAACGTTGTCACTATAAGAATATGAAAATAGATCCTACTACTCTACAGTAAAAGAAATGTGGGATAAACTACAAGTCACCTTTGAAGGAACAAATGAGGTAAAGATACATATAATAATTTTTTCAGTGCATCAATACGAAACTATTGGCATGAAACAGGGAGAAATCATAGATGAATTCTTCGAAAGATTCGACAACATCATCACGGCCTTAAGGAACTTGGGAACAATATATCCCAATGATGATCTTGTAATGAAGATTCTAAAGTCACTACCAAAGGAACGGAGACCTAAGGTGACAGCTTTAGAAACTGTAAAAGATATAGATACTATTTCACTCGACTAGCTATAAGAAAATTTGATGATCCATGAAACTGAGCTTAGGCAAGATAAAGGATCCTCTTATAGAAGAAGAATCACACTAAAAGTAGCCTGGTCAAATGAGGATTTTGAAAACTTTGAAGAATAAGAGCCTGAAGAAGTCAGTAAGGTCTGTCTTATGGCCAAATCAGGAGATAAAGAGGTATATTATTCTGACTCTGATATTGAAGTTGATGAATTGAAAAATGCATATCATAAATTGTATAATCAGTATAAAAGGTTGACAATAAAGTATTTCAAAGAATTTGACAAGTTCAAAAGCAATGATGCATCTCTGAAGAGTGAGATTAAATCATTGAAATCTGCGAATAAGAATTTGGCGATCAAGAATATGTCTCTTGAGGTTGATTATAAGCAAAAGGTTTCTGAAAAGGAAGTTCTGGAAGAAAGAGTAGCTAAGTTAAAAAATATGCTGCTAAAAATGATTATGATAAGGTAAGACAGAAGAAAAAGTCGCCGCTTTACAACTTAAAAAAGAGAAAAGTGCTGGAAAGATTTTATCTCTAGAAAAAGATATGGAAACTTTTGTTCATAGAAGTAAGAATCTTGATGCATTGCTTGGTAGTAGTAAATGCATTTTTGGTAAGGCCAAAATAGGATACAATGAAAACAACAATATCAGGCCATATAAGAACTTTTCATCAAATCCAACAGTGGCTATAGTCAAAACAGCAGGAATCTGATACATGGTAAAAATTATATCAATTCTCATTCATTTGCTCTATGCTTCTAATGTAACATTAGAAAAATTTGGGTTCCTAAAATGAGATAATGCTTTCTGCATATATGTTTCAAAACAGAGACAAGGGAGAATTAATGGACAGTTGATAGTGGTTGCTCGAGACACATGATAGACCCCCTATAAGTTGTGTAAAGGAAGAAAACCGAATGTTACTTATTTTCGAGTGTTTGGTTGCAAGTGCTTCATTCTAAACAATGGAAAAGACAATCTTCGAAAATTTGATATGATATCAGATGAATCCATTTTTCTGGGCTACAATAGTTCAAGTAGGGATTCAGAGTTTACAATAAAAAGAACAAAGAAGATAAAAGAATCAATACATATAGTATTTGATGAAGCACTACCATCAACTACAGTAGCTGATTCAGATGATGAAGAGCATCCTTTAATTCCTAAAGATACATCGGAGACTCAAACCATGCCTATAGTGGCTTCAAAACCAAAAGATCAAGAAGGTCCTTCTGAAGCTAGGATAGAGTAGGCTCTTTCTTCAAACACCTCCCAGCAGGAGCTTATGCAACGAAGAACACCTAGAGAATGGAGAGGCCTTGATACACATCAATATATTTTTGTAGACCCTTTTGAAAGCCTAGGAACAAGATCATCTTTCAAGAACAACTATGTGGCTTTTATCTCACAAATAGAACCAAAGATCGTTAAAAAGGCCCTTACTGACAAAAATTGGGTTTTAGCCATAAAAGATGAACTGAATCAATTTGAGAACATTAAAGTCTAGAATCTAGTATCTCGTTCTCAAAATAAGTCAATCATTAGAACTCTGTGGGCTTTTCAAAACAAACTTGACGAAAATGGTAAGGTGGTAAGAAACAAAGCTAGATTTGTATATCAAGGTTACAATCAACAAGAAGGTATTGATTTTGATTAAACTTATGCACCTGTTGCTATATTGGAATCGATTAGAAATTTACTTGCCTTTGCTTGCTATAGAAACTTTAAGTTGTTCCAAATATTAAAATTGCATTTTTAAATGGTTACATTAACAAAGAAGTATTTGTTACGGAACCCCCAAGTTTTGAAGATGAAAATCTTCATGATTACGTGATGAATTTAACTAAAGCTCTGTATGGTATAAAACAAGCTCCTCGAGCATGGTATGAGAGGTTAAGTAACTTTTTGCTTGAGAATAACTTTGAAAGAGGAAAGATCGATAAAACCTTATTTATTAAAAGAAAGTAGAATGATTTACTTATAGTGTAAATATATGTTGATGACATAATACTACTAATCCATCCTTTTGTGAACAATTATTAGCATTAATGTAGGGGAAGTTTGAAATGAGCATAATGGGAGAATTATCATTCTTTCTCAGATTACAATTCAGACAAACAGAAAAAGGAATCTTCATTAGCCAAGACAAATACATAAAGGAACTCATCAAGAAATACCATTTTGAGAATGCCAAACTAATAGGTACTCCTATGTACACTAGAATTAAACTTGATAAAGACAAAGAAGGCAAAGCTACGGATGAGACAAAGTATAAAGGAATGATTAGATCACTACTATATCTTACAAGTTCAAGACCAGACATTATGCTTAGTGTGTGTCTTTGCGCATGCTTTCAATCAAATCTAAAAGAAAGTCACCTTCAAACAGTCAAGAGATTTTTTCATTATCTTCATGAAACTGTGGACTTCAGATTATAAAGTTAAGAAGATAGAATATGAAGTTGATAAACAGAAGTTGAAGTTTGCAACCCAAAAAATGAAGAATAAAAATAAGATTGTGGCTCGTCAAGGTTATTTCACATTTTGTATTATTATTTATAAGCTCAATTTTTTAATTTGATGATCCAAAAAGTTCATCATGCATAATCATTTCATCTGGCTTCATTGCATAAGTCTTGACATTCATTAAGAGACATTGAAACTTTGATTTTAATATAAAAGCCTATTAATCTTTCAAATAATCTTTGAGAAATATTTTGAGAAGTGCTTTAATCATATTTAGATTAAACAAATTGGTTTTAAGCATTTGAAGTTGTTAAAATCATATTTTCGAGTTGATTAGTTGACCCATATAGGTTAGTGATCTACCAGTATATGTTAAACTTCTTAAATTTGAAGTGTTAATAGTTTGTTGTAATATTAGTTGATGCACTAGTTGACCAATCTTCATATCGATTGACCAGTATAGGTTATTGATTGATGCATTGATTGATCAGTTTATCATATTGATCGACCAGTATAGGTTACTAGTCAATCAGTGCCTAACCACTAATGAATCTAATATTATAAATGCACACTGATCAACCATTGCATTGCATATTGGCCGAATGATGCATTATAAATAGTTGTTATAATAGTTAGTCCTTAGCTCCAATGGTTATTTTGGGTCTCAAAACACTATAAATAGATTTTTTATTGGTTTTAGCACTAATAATGTTTTGGGTATTTTAGACACATCTTTTATAGAGTTTTTCAGTCATTTGAGAATCATTATGTCATATTTATATGAGTGATCCCTTTTAAAGTTATCAAGTGAATACGTGAGATATTTTTTAATTATAATACTTTATTGGTGTGTTGGATATTATACTTTAGGGTGTTTCAGGTAGTATTAAAGTTCCTTTTCACCTTGGAAGAAGATTGTAATAAGGTTTATTATTTACCGAGAAAGATTGTATAAAGATTATTCTTCGTCTTAAAAGAAAAATTATCTTGAAATTCGAAGAAGAGTCTTAAGACTTAAGAGTTAACGTAAGCAAGGATTTTATATTGAGCCAATATAAATCAGTTTGCATGTCCTCCTCCCTATCCTCTTTAAAATATTGTTCAATTGTTTTATTAATTTATATTAAACAAATTTCTTATACTCATTTATATTGATTGTTGTTCATTGAGTATATTAGTTAGAAAATTTGTTAAATCTTGTAAATACTTAATTCATCCTCTCCTTCCACCTCCCCCTCCCCCTTAGTTACCATTAGGGACTAACAACTAGGTTATCCACATCAATAAAACATATAAAAATTAAAAAAAATCCATAAAAACTAAACCTCATGCATTATACAAAAAAAGTACTATGTTATACAAAAAATACTGCTAGATTATACAAATACAAATTAGTATATCATATAAAAATAATATTACATTACATAAAAATAGTACAACACTACAATAAATACCACTTCACACTATATTATCTATGTCAATCAAATATAAACCAAAAAAATATACAAATAGAACTCCACACAAACTATACCATAGACATTATATAAAAAATACCATATTACATAAAAAGAATATCACTCAACATATAAAACTAGTGCAATATACGCAAAATATACTTCACCTTAAGTCATTTATGTCAATCAAACACATACTACAAATTATACAATTCTTCTCTAACTATATCTTGGGTATTATAATTCTACCTTATTACACATAAAATATCACCAGATACAAATTATACAAATAAAATATACCTTAAACATTACATAAAATACCATCATATTATACAAATAATAATACTATATTCCATAAAATATACCACTATATTCTACATTAAATATCAGTGCCTCCACTTCCATTAAGATATCCAATATGGCAATATCCGTTCTGCTTAATTTCCTTGAAATCTATATCTAGTGTTCTAACTGTAAGTATAAAAAAACATAAAGAAACTTCCATCTCAGAGACAACAACAAAATGACCAAAAATTAACCATTCCTATAACATAAAATCTTACCTAAAGAGTAGGATACAAAGTTAAGACACAACATGTTATATTGTTACAACACTCCTATAAAATATGTTTGTAATTCCAACTACATATGTAATTATAAATATAATAATTAATGAATATGAAGTATCATCCTCGCATAAATTTAGTTAAAAGTTGTTTGGAAGTATATTTCTATACAGATACCCAAAGAGAATTGAATAAAAATAAAAAATGCATGAAATTCCTTTAGATTATATATGGATTTGGAGTTTCAATTTGTTTAATACTAACAAATAATCAATAACACAACTTTAATTCTCACTATAACCTCCCAAATGCATCTTAAGTAAATTTATTTACAACTTAACAAATTACAATAACCGTAAATGGATAAGTAAATCCCCATTAAAAGATTCATTTTCAACATTACTTAAGACCCAATTTCTCAAGAGATGAATTATTTTATTATATTATTACTCCAATAAAAAATGCACTTTATTAGAATGATTTCTAGTCATACTTTAATACCCTTAAATGAAAGACTACTGTAAGAAATGAAAACCTCAATAGATTGTTTTTTTATAAGAATTCGCTATTATAAAATGCTCCATTATTTATCAACTATTTTACTTTATCATGCTATGATATTGGCTTATTGGAATTTGTTTTACCCATGTATTGCATGTTCATCTATGTAATTTAACTGTTAAAGGGAAATTTAATATACACATAATGCATAATACTCGACATGAAATATGGAACAATTTCTAGCCTTCTAGTTCAAAACCCTCTAAATGAAAATTTCCTTTAAAAAATGACAAGTTTAGCAAATTGAATGGTTTGATTTCACAAATTTCTAAAAGGGTGTTTTAGACTACAATAATGTAAAAGATACTTGAAGATTAAAAAGATGGCTAATAATACAAGTACAAATTGAACAATAGTAATAAGTTACATCTTCATTTGCACAATTTGTTTTCAAAGGGGAAATTAATATACAAAAAAATGCCTATATACTTGACATGTAATTTAGAATGATTTATATCCCTTCTAGTTCAAACCCCATAAATGAATTACTCTTCTAAGAAACGATAAGCTTAGTAGATTGATTGGTTCTGATTTCATAAAACTCCAAAAAGGTGTTATAGACTGCATTTATGTGAAAGATATTTTCAGGATCAAAAATGATTAATGATTTAAATAAAAGTAAAAAAAAGTAATAAGTCATATGTTTATCTGTATAATTTAGCTATTTAGGGAGAAATCAACATACACAAAAATGCCTATATACTCAACATGTAATATGAAACAATTTATATCCTTTGCAATTCAAACTCTCAAATAAAAGACTATCCTAAAGTATAATAGATTGATTGGTTTCGATTTCACTGAAATTGAAAAGGGTGTTATAGACTGCGTTACTCTTAATGACATTTGAAGATTAAAAAATTATTAGTAACCTAAATACAAAAAACAATAGTAATGAATTACATGTTCATTTGCACAATTTAGTTATTAAATTAGATTTCTAATAACTCAAAAAGTTATAGGATTACAAACTAACAAATAGACTAAAACAAGATTAGTGATAAGATTAAGAGGAATAAAAACATTTATGAGAGATGAAAAACCTTCAATGCTTGTGATGGATAAATGATTTTCATCAATTATATGAATCTTAATATTTCCACAATATATATTTACATTGATAAGGAAATGAGCGTTGTTTGTCATATGATTAAAAGTCCCAAAATATAAGTAATTAGTGTAAAAAGAAAAGTTTGCCTGAGAGTCCTAAAGTAGAAATTTTAGAAATAAAAATTTATGTAACATCAGTATAAGAATTTTGTGTTGTATATGCCACATACACAAACCATTAAAACTAAAATAACCAATGAAAACAGCATATATTGTTACAACTTTCTTGGAGGGGTCTAACATTGTTGGACCCTGAACTTTTCTTAGAAGTTAGAATTATTAAATGAGAATTTGTTGGCGTTTAGTCATAAGTAAAAATTAGAATTCTTGAATTAGAATTTTATGGAGTTTATTTATGAATATTTTTAATCACATATGGTTGCATGGATTAAATAGAAGTGTTAGAATTAGGTTAAGGAGTTAAAAGGTATTAGAGTAAATATGGAAGGGTAAGTTTGGAAGATTAGAGTTTGTTTTAGATTAATAAGTGAAGAATAAAAGAAAGAGACGTGTTCGTGAGTGAAGAAAGAAAGAGACATGGTCGTGAGGTTAAGAAAAAAGAAGAACCTAGAAGAAACTAGAGAAAGAGGAAGATAGTCATGTAACAATAAGAGAAAAGGGAGAGACGTATTTGAGAGGATAAGGAAAAAGAGAGAGTTGTGAAAAATAAGAAAGAGAGAGAGAAGAAAATTGTAGAAAGAAGTAGAAGAAGAGAAGCAGAAACCGAACCAGAAAAGAAGAAGGAAAGAAAGATAAAAGAGATAAGAAGAGGAAGAAGAATATTCAGCTGAGTTTATAGGTAACCTTTATCTATTTTCTTGTTTTGATATAAGAAGAAAGCAGAAAAACTAGGTTTTTATATGCTGAAAATGAAGAGAGAAAGAAGAGTAATAAGAGATTTATGTTCTTAGATTTTCATGAAATTTTAACTAGATCTTAGTTATTCTAGTTAAATAAACTAACAGTAGATTAAGTCTAAGCTCATTTTTTCAATAATAGAGCTTTATGGAAGTTCTATTCGTATATGATGTTTGAATGAAAATATGTTTATTTAAAGGGAACTAAGAATTTTTAAGGCAAGAGCAAAAGGAAAAACAAACTTAAGTTTAAAGTTACAAGTAAATAGGTGGGTAATATGTTTATAGTTTTTGTGATGATGGGCTGTATGATTTGATATTATATATATAAATGCTTGTTTTGAATCATTGTGAATGTGAAAAAAAATGTCATGTGATTCTAATATCATGTTTGCTTTGTAAGAATTCTGCTACTTTGATGTTAATGAAAAACAGAAAAATTTAAGAAGCATGAAAATATGAATATGATATGAAAAGTGTAAGCATTGAAAATTTGCTTGTGTGGGCAAGAGAGATACCATTTCATTTGTCATGTGCACGTTGACCTAAAGCTTTCTCCTGGCTACCCACTTATGGCACATAAGCTCCGAAAATTAGACTCATTCTTTTCATGGTGTAAATTTCCCCATTCTGTTTATGGGATTCTCTCGAGACATATTGTTGTGTACTTTGTTGTGATTTTCTAAGCATGATTTATAATTGAATGCTTTGTTTGATGTTTGTAAATTATACGATATGGATTATGTGACTGTAATTTAAATTAAGTGTTCTGTGAACTAAAATTATATATATATATATATATATATGCTTGGTTGTATATGTGTGGCTCATCACCGATGGCTATAAATGTATTAGCCACTGAGCTTTGCAGCTCACCCCATCAGTTTTCACTTTTCAGGTGCAAGAATTAGTAGATCAATAGTGAACCTTGCAAAAACTTCAGCTGACTCCAAGAATTTATATTTCATTTGTAACTAAGTTAGTTTGGATCATTTTTGGTAGCTTTATAAGCATGTTCGGCATGAGCATTCATGATTTTATTTTTTTATTATGCTACTAATGTGGCTTTTGATATGCAACTGAAGCAATGTACACACTCTGTTTGTTTGAGAAATGAATGTAAGCAAGAGTTGAAGAATTTCTTTTTTGTTCATGTTCAAATCCTCTTCTCTGTTAAGTTGTTAACTTCGGTTAGGAATACAAATGTGAGATGTTTGATGATTTTCGGATAGATTTTCTTAAGCAATGGTTAAAATGGGAGTCTTACATGTATGGATTATGTTTGTTAGATTCGGATCTTTGTTTTGTGAGAATGTATATTGACAGATGAGAGAAAATAAGAGAATAAGGGAATAAAAGTGTGTTCTAAAACTTCAATGAATAAAATGTATTGATATAGATAGAATTAAACAAAATTGTCTTCATTAAAGTCATAGCTCTTTCTCTTAGATTTCTAACGACATAAAGTCTATAATTTTTGGACTTCGGAATTGAAAGTTATGATGATTTGAAGTAGGGGTGTACAGTCGGATTTTTCATGAAAGTAGCGATCGTGCACAAGCACAATCGCGACGAACCTCCACTATTGTGCACAATCTCAACTCCTCTTCCCTCTCATGCCTGTGACTCCTTATTGTCACGGTCGTGAAATTTTTTATTTTTTAATTGTTTTTACTCCCACCAAGAATTTAATTCTTTTTATTTTGATGTTAGTTTTATATATACACTTTTATTTTAAAAAGTCCCCCAAATTTTGGCGCCTTATCACCACAAAATAAGAATTAAGACCCAGGGCCAACAAACATGACATTCCTTACCTATTTGATTATCATTTTTCATAATTTTTAGAACAATCTAAAGCATAATGACCAAATTTTTCATAACAGAAACACTAAACAATGTTTGTGTCTCTTCCTCTTAAATAAGCTACCTCAACTAAGGTTCTTTGTAGCTCCATTATGACTTAAAAGTAAAGATGTTGCTTCCAAGAGAAAAAATATTTGAGACATGTATCTAAAAAGGGGAACAGATCTTGATTCATAAGATCAAACCTATTACCTTTAAATTCAAATATTAGTTTTGTAAGAAATTAATCATTTAGTAGTTTTATCAATAAATTGAGCAGCAATAAGTCCTTCATGAGGCAATGTAGCATAAATAATATCTTTATACTTAGCTAAAAGATTCATGAAACCAAAATAAAATTCAAAAATAGAGAGACTTAACTATTAGAGAGTGATAACTTCATGCTAAAGTTAAAATCAACAAACAGTGTTATATTGGTTGTAAAACCTCTTCAAATAAGATAACATCAGTTATAGTCTTGAAGGTTCCAAGATTTAAGCTGATTTTGGCTCAACGAATCCAAAATCCAAGCCATGATTTGAACATCCTTAACTTTAGTTAGCATGTTCATCTTTCTTCTTGTTTTTATCACAAATGGGATTATTGCCATCGACATATCATCATAAATCATTACCTTTGACAAATATCTTGAAATGGAATGCACTAGCTGAGTAATTTTTTTCATTAAGATGAACTGAGAAACTTTCACACTTATCCAAAGACATGATGTCAAGGTACTAGAGTTTAGAAGACAATAAGAATTTGAATATACAAAGACTATTAGATGGATTAGTTTTGAGATAAATAAAGGTGAAAATATAATAAAGATGGACAAAAGACTAGAAAAAAATGAGATTAGATAAAGACTATGATACCATGACAATTTAGAGATATTTTAATAAACTTTTGGCTAGAAAATTTTTTGTCTTTCTTAATAAAAATTTCTCAATATATCAATATATATATAATTATAGTTCTAAAAATTTTGGAGGTAAAAGGCATAAATATCTCTTATGATTTAAAAAGTTAAAAATTTCATAATCTTTAAATTCTCCAAAAACAAGCTCCTTTTAGTTGTTAATATTTTAGAAAAATCTCCTCTTAAACTTCAGTAAAAAAATAACAATGAGAATAGACGTGGTATAAACATCAAAGATTGACTAATTAAATGTCACTAATATGGTAACTCAACTTGAATAAATTAAAATCGACTTAAATAAGTAATTTAATATAATTATAATAAATTATTAGCTTATGTCAAGTTTAATTAGATTGATTCGGATTAAAGAGCTTAGTTGATATTCATGTCATGTATAAGTAATCATCATCATTATCTTCATCAATTAGGTCATCAGAGGATTCAAACTCATCATCAGAAGAGTTGATTGGAATAAAAAATTTTGTTTCCTCATCTTCACTAGATTGTTCTTCAATGAAGTCTTCAATATTGCCATTATTATAGATAGACATTGTAGCCTCAATGGATTCTAACAGTTTCAAATCGCTTTTGGTCTTATTAGGACATTAACTAGCATAATGTCCTATTTTGCCACAAATAAAACATTGATCTACCTTTTTTTCTTATGGAGCTTGTCTTTTAAAGAATCAAACAAATCTACATCATTTTTGTCTTCTAAATGGCTTATGATATCTTCATTAGAGATTTGTGATTTGTGAGACTTTTTATGGGGGAATTTCTTCTGATGATATTTTTTAAGTATGAAATTCACAATCCTTTTTCTTGATCTTTAAATAAAGCTTTTTACAAGTCATTTTCAGTAAAGGACCTCCTTTGATCATGTTCTTGAAAAATGTTTGTTGGTCACAGAGTTTATCAAAAGAAGCTAAGGCAAGATGGTAGATTTCTCCAAGGGATATTTCTCTCATATCTCTTTATAAAGCAACTGTAGTTCTCTATAGTTCAGGTTGTAATGCCTATAGAAGAGATGAGAATAATGTATAACAGAGATTGACATCATTAAAACTATTAAACAGATAATATCTTTTCATCATACATTGAAAAATTTTTCATAAATCTCTTACGTCTAATGTACAATACTTCATTTCAAAGTATTCTTGCTTGATCTATTTGTCAATGAGCTGAAAATCTCCAATGAATTCTTTATGGATGACTCTAAGAAGAGTTCCTACAGAGGTGACTTGAACATACTGGAGTCTGCGATAGTCAATAGACTTTGCCACCATTCTCGTAAAGTACCAGTAAAATGAGAAGTAAACCCAAACAAAATATCTTGTAAGGGATTATATGGGCGAATCATTTACAAATCAATCCAAGCTCTAAATTAATGGAGACGTTCTCTCCATTTTTTGGTGAAAGATCACCAAAAGTAAACTAGGGTCCTAAAGTAGGTTTGTTTGGTGGTACTTGTGATGGTGGTGGTGAAGGTCTAAATAGTTCAGTCCCTGTAGGTTCAGCTTCATAGATATTTGGTTCAACTTTAGTTAATTTAGGCATAGTCATCATGATCTTTTCTAATTCAGATAAATCAACAAATTTCTCCAATTCTTCTGAAAATTGTTCAGACATTTCAAAGGATTGTTTAGATATGTTAGAATGTTCAGATGTGCATTCTCCAAATTTTTCTAAAGTAGATACTGGTGCAAAAGTTGCAATAAAATCTTATTGAGGAGCTTTATATTTTCTAGTGGATGGAGAATGTTGGATTTTTTATGGTGAAGAAGGTGGAGTTTAATTCGCAAAGGTTTTGTCCATAAATCAACAAGCTTGGTATATAAAGGTGATGGATCATAAATTGTCAATTTTAGACTTTGTAGTTTTGGTAGGTTTAGGTTTGGGGTTAGGATGAATATGCTGCCTAATTAAAGAATAATTCATTTTAAATACTTTCTTATAGTTAGCGAGTTCAGGATAGGTTTGGGATGAATAGATGGTTTGTATAACTAAAAAAGTTGTAGGATAAGCTCCATAAATAGTCTTAGTTCGAAGTTTTTACTCTTTGTTTATGAAATCAGGTCTAAAGTATTGTTTTTCAATATATCTCTTGAGATCAACATCAAGTTGCATCATCTGATCTTTTAAAGATGTGTATAGTTTTTGGAGATAAGAAGAGAATGTTTCTACTCATTTTTTAGTAGCTTAAGTCTATTGACGAAGCCCTTCAAACCTAGTAAAAATGTGGTGAAGAACTTGGTTTTGGGCCACAATATTATCAGTGTATCAGTTGAGTACTTCATCTGAAGGACTGGAGATAAGGGCACTATGAGAGGTGATTCTTATAGAACGAATATAAGGGTTGAAGATAATCCTTTTTGTATCATTTGTGCATCTCCCTAAAGGAATTTCTTCCTCATACAGTGTCATCCTTACATAAAGAATTGGTGTTGGAGTAGTAACACGAATAGAAGAAATAACAAACGGAGGTTTGTTGAGAATTTGATTCTTTAAGGAACAAATGTTCCTTTCCAACAGCTTTGAGTAGCTTTTGAAGAGTCTTAGGTATGGCTTATGGGTTTTTAAGCTCAACCTAAGTAAGGTCTTAAATTTGGATCATGGTCATCATGCCTAGAATGAAGGTCTTGGGAAGTTTGACAATGATGGATTTCTCTGGGTTATTGCCTTCTTCGAGATTTTTTTCTTCCTTTTTTGAATATAGACTTCATCTTCACCGTCTGTGTCATTATAGTCAAGTGTTGGACATATTTTACAATCTAGCTCATATTGAGGCAAGTTTGAACCTATTTAAAACCCTTAATATACTGCAAGTGTACAAGTTGTGAGTGTAGTATATGAGTTGTCAATCCCTCAAGGAGTTTTCGAACTAATCTAATTCTAAGTTTTCTAAAGCCTAAAGAATTATTAAAATGAAAATAAAAATTGAACAAAAAAGTAAACACGTGAAGATGATTGACAGAAAGTTAATTTGTAAAATTAACACAAAAGAAATCGAATATTAAGCACCACCAAATTCACAATGGAAAATCACACAAGAAAAATTACCAAATTATGAGCAAGGGATTTATTCTATCATCAATGCTAACATAATTACTTTTGCGTTGATGTGGTGTCAGTTCTAGACTATCGAAGGGTGGATTACTCTCTCTCAAGTTATAATCACTAAGCCCTAATTAATAAACTCTAATTAAGTTGAGTTGTCAAAAATTTCATCTCTCAATTAACAATCAGCCCATAACCTAATCAGTTCTTAAGCCTTCTAATAAACAATCGAGTCTCACATGAGATCTCTCTCTGTATAATTATCGATTTGATTATTTACGCAGTCTATTAGGTCATTTAACTTTCATTAACTAACTCAATAATTTTACATTCGGTTCACTCTTTCAATTTATTACGAAAGCATGAAGTTACAACAAATAATCATAACACCTAAATGAATTAACAAAAAAACAATTAGTTTAACATTGAATCAAGTTTAAATCCCTAAAGAAAAGTCAAAACATCATCATCAATCCCAAATCTATCAACATCATCATATCCATCTTACACATTCAAAGAAGAAAAATAAAAAAGATGAAAAGAAAATGTCACTTAGAAGGGATTGGGATGGTTCGGGAAAATAGCAGCAGTAGAAGCCCGATCCTCTCTCCTCTTCTTCCTCTTCTCTCTCTTCTTCTTCTTTCTTCTTGTAGTTAAAATTGGAGCTCCTTATAGGGTTCTTTCTCTTTCTTTATATAGTATTTTCTATTTTAGGTAAACCTTAGGGTTTTCCCAGGTCTAAAAAGTCTCAAATGTCCCTCAGTAATTAGCATTTGGGAGGTTATTCACGCTGTCTGTTACAGAGGCCACGATCGTGGCACTTCATTTAGCTCTTTATCACAATTATGGCAGATCCCTAGCTTTCTGTCACAATCTGTCACAATCGTGGCATTTCATTTCCCTAGTCTCATGATCGCTATAGAGGGATAGCGCAATTACTCTCATAGGAGGGTGGTTATTTCTCCATAATCACATAGGTGAGTCCATCAAGTGTGTACTGCTCACACCACCCAAAATTAGGCTATAGAACTCATTAAGGATTAAACAATCCAACCTCATCAAACGCAGTAAAGTCATGCAAAGGACGCAATTCAACAATTGAATATATTTTAGTATTATTCCACAATTAAAGTACAAGTAAATAGTCACCACATAACTTCGTTTGACCCATTGAACTTGGTTTCCCAAGTCGGGTGTCCATCATGAAGTTACTACACAATTAGGCTCAACCCCATCCCTTTAGCATGCTCTAAAACTAGTTTCCTACTCAAAGCTTTTGTAAATGAATCCGTTAAGATTCTCTCTGACTTAACATAGACTAGAGAGATTACACCATGTCTAATTAAAGTACAGAGAATTTTATATCTCAATCTGATATGTCTACTTTTGCCATTATATGCCTTGTTCTTAGCAATATGAATGGCAGTTTGCGAATCACAATGAAGGAACACAGAAGGAATTGGTTTTTCCTAAAGTGGGATATCTGCTAAAAGATTCCTTAGCTACTCAGCTTCCCGTCTTACCAACTCTAAAGCTATAAACTCAACCTCCATTGTTGACCTCGCAATACATGTTTGCTTGGATAATTTCCAAGACACTGCAGCTCTTGCCAAGGTAAAAACATAACCACTAGTAGAGAGTATATCATCACTCTCTGTAACCCAGTTAGCATCAGAATATTCCTCCAATACAGGAGGATGACCACCAAAAAATAATCCACAATGTATAGTACCTTTCAAATACCTCAACAAATGAATCAATGCATTTCAATGCTCTTGACTAGGATTATAAGTATACCTACTAAGTCTACTCATACAGTATGCAATATCAGGACGAAAATAGTTCATCAAGAACATCACACTACCAATAATTTTAGCATACTAAGCTTGGTTTACACTGTCACCAAGATTTTTCCTTAAAGCAACACTAGCGTCACAAGGAGTCTTGACTGGATCAACATCATAGTAACCAAACTTCTTCAAAATTTTCTCAACATAATGAGTTTGATTCAACCTAAAACCAGAGTCAGTCCTATCAACTTTGATTCCCAAAATAAAGTCTACAGGTCCAAGATCTTTCATATCAAAAGAAGACTTTAGCAAACTCTTGGTAGTATCAATGACAAATAAACTAGTACCAAAAATAAGCATATCATCCACACAAAAAGTTATGATTCCACAACCATTGATATCAAATTTCATGTAAATGCAAGAATCAACATCACAAGAGGTGAAACCATGTTTGAAAATCTCACTTTCAAATTTCTCATACCACTGTTTAGGAGCTTATTTAAGTCCATACAAAGACTTGACCAACTTACACAGCTTTTGTTATTGACCAGGTACTCTAAATCCCTCCGGCTGAACCATATAAATTTCCGCATCTAGATCACCATTCAAGAAAGTTGTTTTAACATCCATTTGGAGCACATGAAGTTTAAATACTGAGGCAATAGCAAACAACATCCTTGTAGATGCAATTTTAGTAACAGGAGACTAAGCATCAAAAAATTTCAATCCTTCTTTTTGTTTAAAGCCTTTAATCACAAGTCTTGCCTTGAACCTCTCAAAGGTTCCTTCGGTTCTCAATTTCTTTTTGAAAATCCATTTACACTCCAAAGGCTTACACCCTCGAGGTAGATCAAGTAAAACCCAAACTTTATTAGACATGATTGACTCTAACTCACTATCTATGACTTCCTTCCAAAATGTAGCATCCTCAGATCTCATTGCTTCCTCATAAGTTTTAGGATATTCCTCAATAATATAAGTCACCACAAAAACATCATCTATCTCCTCAGGTTTTGTCACCACAAAGGAAGTAATAAAGTCAAAACCAAAACTAGTGGGTACTCATCATTGGTAGAAGACCTAGGGATAAATTCTCTAAGAACTTGCACACTCACTTTCATAGGAAATATATCATCAAAGAACACTGCATCTCTTGACTCTATAATTGTTCTATAAGTGTTAGATTCCTCTTCTTTAACCATAAATCTATAGGCAGCACTATTAGAGGCATATCTCACAAAAATTGAATCAATAGTTTTAGGCCCAATTTTCTTCCTTTAATGTTCAAGTAGAGCAACCTTGGCAAGACACCCCTACACTTTAAAAAACGCAAGTTAGGTGGATAACCTTTCCAAATTTCATAAGGGGTTTGATCAGGTTTCTTATGAGGGACTCTGTTTAGAACATAACAAGCTAAAAGAATAGCTTCCCCCACATAAAATCAGGTAAACGGAAGGAAATCAACATTGCATTCATCATATCCTTAAGTGTTCGGTTTTCTCTCTTGACTATTCTATTTTGTTCAGGTGTATAAGGGGTTGAAAGCTTATGAATAATCTCAACTTTTACATAATAATCAGTTAGGAAATTAGTAGTATACTCACCACCTCGATCTCTTAATTTTCCTTTCTAATTGGTTTTCAACCTCAGCTTTGTATTTCATAAACATTTCCTCTGCATTACTTTTATTTTTCAATAACTAAATCTTAGTAAATCTAAAATAATCATCCACAAAGGTAATATAATATCTCATGCCTCCTTTACTTATACAATTCTTAAAATCACCTAAGTCTGTGTGCACCAAGTCCAACAATTATGACTCTCTCTCGGTCACTGACTTAAAAGGTTTCTTAGAGTGTTTAACCTCAACACAAATTTAACATTTTTCCATTTCATTAGTCATATAGTTAGGTAACAATTTTAAGCTTCGCATCCTCTTAATTGAATTCACATGCCTAAGTCTAGAGTGTCATAGGTCTAAAGACTTAACAATATAAACAGAAGAAGTAGATGCATTCATTTACACATCAAGTACAAATAAGCCCCCATTATAAAACCCTTTTTCCAACAAAGTTTTCATTCTTAGTCAGAACTAGCTTATCATAATCAAAGGTCAGTTTAATACCGAATTTGTTAAGCAATGCACCAAAAATCAAGTTTTTATGTACATCAAGAACAAATTAAACATTTTCTAATGCCAATACATTTCCAGAAGTGAGTTTGAGAGTGACTTTGCCAACTCCTTGGACAGGAACTTTGTTGGAGTTACCCATTTATACAAATTCACCATCATCAGCATCATTCAACTCCTTGAACAGGTCCTTATTGGTGTAAGCATTGCATGTGGCTTCTGTGTCAATGATCCACTCGACTAAATTTCCAGCAAGGTTTACTTTGGACACCATAGCAATAATAATCTCCTCGTCACCCCAACTTTAACCATATTAGCTTGAGGCTTACCAAAGCTCTTTTGGTTATCCCGTTAATACCCTATTTGGTTTCCTTTCTCGAACTATTGTGGTTTCTATCCTTGTCCTTTCTTCTCATAGTTAATTATAGCTTGATAAATTAGCAGCAGGATGGCCTGGCTTGTGGCACCACCAATAGTCACCATCAATTCTTTTGCGCTTAAACTGACCCTGCTTGTTGTTGAAAGACTTGCTTTGTCCACCATTCTTTTTGAAGTTATTAACACTTCTATGTACTACCATATAAGCCTTCATAATAGGGACAAGGGTGAGTGTTTTGGTCTTATCTTATGTACGGTTGGCATCCTCAATCTTTATATGTCCTATTAACTCCTGAAGCTTCATTTCTTTCTTCTTATGCCTTAACTGGTTTTATACTCATTCCATGAGGCAGGTAATTTCTCAATAAGGGCATTAGTTTGAAACAACTCACCCATGTTCATACCTTCAACAAGGATTTCAGCAACTAGATTTTCATACTCATGTAGTTGGTCCATAATAGGCTTATCATCAACAATGGTAAATTTTAACCACCTAGTAACTACATATTTCTTAGTACCGGTATCATTCATCCCATATTTCACTTCTAAAACATCCCAAATTTCCTTAACAGTTTTGCACTTGAAGTAGATATCAAACAAATGGTTAATCATATGGTTGAGCAACACTCTCCTAATAGTACGATTATCCTTAGTAACCTTAAGGTCAGTATTGTCACTAGGAATCTCTTAAAACAGTACATAATCGATTTTGTATTGTTGAAATAAAAAAAATCTCAGAACATCGTTTAAGATTTCTCCCATCTAGAGACTCTAACCTAGTTAGGTTAGGTATAATTTTCGGAGCTACAGCGATAGGGGCTGAACCCATGTGGGGAACAGTAAATACAGAACCTACGTTGGTCTCATTTGCAAATGATATATTAAATCTAAAAGTAGAAATGTCTCACACGAAATAATCAAACAATAGGAAGAAACAACACCGTATTCCGACTTCTACCAAAAAAATATGTAGCAACAAAATCGCATTAATTTCCAACAAACAATAGTAACGCAACAATAAATTTTTTGACTTAGGTTGTTAGCGAAAATAACAATAATAATTAAATTGGAACAGCTTATCTAAATGGAAAGCGTCATGAAAAATCACTGCCTTAAGTTAGAAATTCTCCCTCTATAGTACAGCGGAACAACGAGATCCGACTCCAGGGTTAACGTCTTCTTTACCAACTTCGGTGCACTCTAAAGGGTAGAGTAGGAACTGTCTCTGAGATTAAAAGAAAGGCAGAAAATCCAGAATTTGTGCGTAAGATAAAATACGTTTGTAAGGTGTTTGTATATAGAGGAAAATGCTTGTGTTGGATGGAGCAAATAAAGATACAAGAGAGATGAAGAAACAGAGAAAATGAACAGTTGTTTTTCGGTGGTAGTTGTGCCATTGAGCAGATGAGGGACTCCCATATATAGTAGAAACAATACATATGTTGGCAATAGGAATTAAAAGCTATTAAAGCAAAATGGAACGTTGGAGCATAATAACCTAATAACGTTATTAGAGTTATTGGGCTGATAACGTTATAAATGTTATTAGTAACTGAAATTTTTGGAACAATGATTCTAACACAACACTACATTGTTTCAAATTTGTATTCTAAGCATGAGATTTAAGTGGACTATCCATAAACAAGCCTTTACATTTTTCAAAAAAAAAAAAAGGAATGCGTGAGAAGAGAAGATGTTATCCCAAAACATACACTACACGCAGGTCCATAAGCAGACAAAAATCAACCGTGATTTATGGATAGGAAGTGACATGACGAAACCTCATTTCCAATGAGACAGTCCATCCTTTGAACAATTTTTCTTCTATGTATTTTTTGATCTGTTTTTACTCGTCACATTTAGGCCCTGTTTGGTTATTGGCTGATCAGCCAAAAAATAGCTTATTGAATAGCTTTAGCTGATTGACTTTGGGCATGTTTGGATAACAGCTGATTAGCCAATTTTTGGCTGATTGACTAAAAGTGAGATGTTTGACTTCACCAATCAGCTAATTGTTGTGTTTGGTTGTTGGCTGGTTGGGTTGGCTGATTCAACCCAACCAGCCAAAATTAAAAAGCTACCAGAGGCAACGTTTCAAGGAATCAGCTGTTTATTTTTTCTTATAATGCCATTTTTATCCTTAAATTTTTTAACAACGTTTACGGCCTCTCGTGAGAGAAAGAGAGCCACTGCTTTCACTTGGCTTCTTTCTTTGGTCTACTTCTTCGTTTCATTTCTACTGATAGTTGATAGATTTGAGAGTGAGAGGAGAAGGCATTAACTAAAATTAGTAGCTTGAATGGGCATTATTATTATTATTATTATTGTTGATGTTTATTATTATTATTATTATTATTATTATTATTATTATTATTATTATTATTATATATTCTATGTTTTTTATTAGACTTATAAACTTATTTTTTGTAGAATTTAATATCTAAGATCTAAATTCCTTTAAGAATATTGAACGAAATAAATATTCATACCCTTTTTTTTTAAGTCATGTCCTCATAAGTCATTTTACACATAAATGGCTAATACTAAACAACTAATTTTACCAAACATCAAATGACAAACAGCTAATGCAATCAGCTGATCAAATCAGCTAATATAATCAGCTATTAGCTAACAGCTAATAGAATCAGCTAACAGCTAATGCAATCAGCTGATTGCCAAACAGGGCCTTTATTGATAAGCTATTTTTAGTATTTAGTAATCAGTTGATTAGGTTAGCTTATTCAACCCAATCGGTTAATTTTTTTAAAAGCTCAGGAGGAGTAGTGTTTTGTGGAATCAGCTGTTGAATATTTGTTTGGCTTACGATTATGCACTCAGTTAATTCTTCAAACATCTGCTTTTCAAGTATCTTCTCCTTCACCTCGTAAGGGTCGTTAGATTTCTTTTTCTTTTTCTTAGCTCCTCACTTCTTCCTCATCGAGCTTGGAGCCCGTAGAGGAGGAAGCACGACATTGACGTTGTTCCTGTAGATTTTCTGACGAGTAGTACTTGACGATGGACAACGTGGTGGATTAGGTATTTGAGGTGTTTAGGATGATTTTAGAAATTCTGGTAAAGCTGGAAATGAAAGAAGCAGCAGCTACTAGGCTATTTTGCGGTGAACTGGTGCAGAATTTGGGAATGTGGTTGACTGGAAAGTTGTAGCTCTATGTGTTAACTAAACCGTGATTTTTAGGAAGTAGATTCAGATGAGTATGGAAAGAGTTATGGTGTTTTTTGTGAAACTGGTCAGTAGATACTAGCCAACGGAATAAGTTGAGAATTGTTGATAATTGTTGAGCGTTTTGGGAAACAAATAGAAATCCCTTACAATATATTGACTGTAAGATTGAAGGCAAGAAGCTCCTCTTTTGATTGATTTATTCTTTGTTCCTTTTATTAGATACTTGATAGTCAAAAAATAGGAATTTGATGAAGGGGTGAGCCCCATGGTCAGCCACTCCTTCCTTAGTTTGTGGCTAATTAAACAAACACATCAGCCACTCACTTCCTTAATTTGTGGCTTATCAAACAAACAAACAAAACACACTAGCCACTCAGTTCCTTAATTTGTTGAAGTGGTGAGCCCCATTGTGTATATATATTTGTTTAAGTTATGTAGGCATGTTATATTCATCATCCAACAATTAATAACAATAATTAATTTATAAAATTTGTTTTCAATGTCTTTATTAATTCAAACATTTTAACTTTTGCTATTTATTTTAATAATTCAAAA
This sequence comes from Erythroxylum domingense, assembly GCA_025594535.1. Classification (NCBI taxonomy): domain Eukaryota; kingdom Viridiplantae; phylum Streptophyta; class Magnoliopsida; order Malpighiales; family Erythroxylaceae; genus Erythroxylum; species Erythroxylum domingense. The sequence continues at coordinate 5,909,864 of JANQBM010000006.1, read as the reverse complement.
AATTATAAATCATAAATAAAAATATATGAAATTTTGATTAGAGTAAAAATTTTATTTAACTCTAATTTATTATTTCATTAAATAATTTATTATTCTTTACTAAGAATATTCAACAAATTACTAAGATATATAATATTCATACCCTTATCATTGTTTTAAAATCATAAAATTATATTCTCATAAGTCATTTTATACATAAATAGCTAGTACTAAACAGCTAATTTTATCAAATATCTTTGACAAACAGCTAATACAATCCGTTGGTCAAATCAACTGATATAATCAGCTATCAACTAACAGCTAATACAATTGTCAAACAATCTCTTAATGTTTATCTTCTGCTTTTGATCAAGACCAAAGGCCCAAATGAACCTTTAACAAGCCCATAAATTGGTTATTCAAGGAGGTCGAGTTACATTTTAGGCTAAAGCGTTTCAGTAAAAGTTCAATTATTAACACATTACATTACCAAATATAATTAATGAAATTAATCGTTGTTTATATAGTAAAAAGTTATTAAAACATATTATTATAATATAATTTAAAATATTAAAATGTGTATTACTACATTTTAATATATTAAAAATTAATTTGTGAGTATTTAATAATATTATAATTAAGAATATATTTATCAAAAATAAAAGTATTAAAGACTTATTTTAACATTTTGCCTCATTATTTTATGTCATAATTTTAATGGACAAGATGACTTTCATAAAAGAAAATATCTCTATGACTTAATTTTTGTATATAATCACCTTTATCTTGAGCCTTATATTCGGTGCTTTCCATGTCGAGGAGCTGAGGCTCTACTTATTAAATAATTCAAATTTTCCTCTTAACTTTCCAATCTTTGAGACCGGGTTCAATCCACTAAGTAAAATTGACTGTTTCAAAACAAGTCCATGAACTTTGGTTTGATTGGTTGGCATTAAGGATGGCAACTGGACCCAAGCTTAACTCCATCTGACACGACCTGAAGTCAACGGATCAAGTTCTGGTTGATCAAACTCTAGCCAGAGCCTAGTCACTGTTTCGACCTTTACATGCAAAACGACATTGTTTTGTTAAAAATGACATCAATTTGGCACTTTAAATTAAAAAAAATAAGTTGGCCAATTCGGACTAGGGCTCAGACCTACTGCCTTGGGCTTAATTTATTGTCATCCCTAGTTGGCACTGATATGAAAATGCATAGCCTATCACTATCCAGTTAGATTATTGATTGGTTCCAAATTATTGATTCACTAAAAATAAATCACATAAAATATGTGACTGATAGACTAATACATGATTTCGAGAGTTTATTTTCTCAAAAATAGTAATTATAAATTAATAACAATTCAAAGCTTGATAAAAGAATAATGTTAACTCTAGGATTATACAAACAAAATTCTTCGAGATTCCAATTCTAATACTCGCTTATCGAAAAAATCATTGGCCTGTCACTAGCAACAAAAACAACACTAGGCATTTCTTGCTTGTAAGGTATTTAAGCCTATATATATATATAATTCTATTTTTATGAAGATTGGTTCGATGTACAATTGAAATGGAATCATACAAGGCCGTCTTGTTGGAGGTGCATCTTTTGGACTCTGCTGTTAAATTGATTTGGGCAATAAATCAATTTTGTGCATTTGGAGAAAATGAGGATGGTAAATGGGATTTCTTTGTATATTTAATTCAAAAACAGCAATGAAGCCTTTTAAGGGAAACGACACGAAAATTGGCCTATGTTGACGTGTGGAGGAAAGCAGAAACCCCACACGACCAAAACCCACATGCCTATCGTAATCACAGATGTGACAAAACCCTTGTAGCTTGGGATCCACTAGCTTGGTTGGAGCCGTTAGACTATGACCCAAATTTGGTTTACCGTTCAAAGCGTGGTATTTCTTTGGTCTTGACCATTTAACCGTAAAAGACTTTGCACCTTCGAAACATACGTTACTTGGAATTGTTCCACTTTCCTGTCACCAAGTCTTGCCTATATGACTAGGATTACAACAAATCAAAGAAACTACAGACGAGAATTTCGTTTAGGACAACTATGTTTCCCTAATTGCATATGCTGTAGATAACCGGCGACGTGAAAAGAACAGAAACAGGAATTTTTGTTTGTCTAAACATGAATGGCTTGTAAGAAGAATTTAACCAGTCCATACCATGGAGTGGTCCAGATAAGAGACCCTGCCATTTATGGGGCAAACCTTGAGATGAGCCACGTTCTGAATTAGACAAAACGCATCCCCATGTGCAGCTCCGCATATAACTAAAAAGTTTTAAATGCCCTCGGCAAGCAACAACAGGGAAAACACGATTCACACGATTCTTCAACCAGACACTTTAAGGATGGCATTTGTAAGAATTCAAGTTAGAGACAAGGGGGTGGCGGTACTTGTGCTTACCATGTTATTAGAACAACGGTCAGCTAGTACACTAAAATCCAAATCCACAATCACAACTCACTTCTTTTCATTTTCACTACGAAAGAAAAACTTTAGCTACAACTACAATTGGATTAAGGTAGATGCTAGCACAAAATTATACTCGTGAGGAATCTACAGCCTTCTGCTTCAAACTGTGTTCACTAAAATTCAATGTTCCATCTTTGAACAACAAATTTTCTTACAAAAGAATGAAGCCAAAAACAAAAGAATACAAAAACAAAGGAAACCTTGCATGTACTGAAGAGCACCACACTGCCACTAAAACGCCTCTCGCCAAATTGCAGGCGTTCTTCTGACCCTATTGACACAATTTGTTCTTCGTATTTGGGTGGCAAGTGTGCTCTGGGGTTGTGGAAGTTGGAGAGCAGTCAACAAAGCGAAGCAATCTCTTCCAGCTACCATAATCCCCGTGTAAGTGCTAGTGTTACTCCAGTGATGATCGTATTTACGTGTCCACCCATGTAAGCATGTGTTTTATACTAGGCGTATGATCCTAGGAACACTTAAATTTGTTTCTTCACTGAACCTGCTCGCCTATCAAATCTAGACCAACAAGTAAGAATGATATGCCTTGAAATAGCAAGAAGTAGAAATGAATCCCCTGAGCAGACAGTAGGCTCCTTGCTGCAGCTGTCAAAAGCAGGAAAGCCAAAGACAACTCCTTGGTGTAAATCCTATTATGTTTCTTCTTCTTTTTAGCCTTTTGCTCCTGTTGCCTGACTTCCTCCTTCATTTCTTCCAGATTTGAATCTGAAGAACCTCTTTGATGCTTGAGCTCCTTGTTAGCCAAGGAGACAAGATCACCCTCAGAAGAACGGCCAGACTTCTTTGTAACAACCCATTCATATGCACTGCCGAGCTGGAATAAACCAGAGATCATAGCATTGAACTTGGTCACGGACATGGTATTCTCAAAAAGAAGGTATGGGACAATGAAGGGGAACGATTTTGGAGCTGGGAGGATATTGAGAAATGACATAGTAGCAGGGATATAACAAACAACCCACGACGGCAGCTCAGCCTCAGGCACAAACATTGTCATGGGGAGAATGATGCAGAATAGGGTGAAAGAATAAAATGGTAGGATCAATTTACGAAGCAGGAAGAAAAGAAATATCATATTGAATTTCTTCCATATGCTAATCTGCAAAACAGAGGCAACAAAACAGATTCAGCAAATTGAACGTAGCATATTCGAGGAACTTGGCAATGTGATCAAGAAATTTCAAGAATTAAAGTACCTTGGCTCGGATTATATCCGGCAAACAGAGCCTGAACAGCTGCATGGGTCCAGAATGCCATCTATGTTGCTGCTTTCTGTATGCCTCGTATGATTCAGGTAACTCACATTGACACTGAAAAAAAAAAACAAACAAACTCATTAATCTTCAACAGAATCAATGACAACTTTCTTCAAAGACACTAAAAAAAAATCAAGTATAAAGCATCAAGGAATTAAACAGACAGTGATATACCTCAACGTCATTGAGGAAAATGAATTTCCAGCCATTAAGATGAGCACGGACAGCAATGTCCATGTCCTCGACAGTAGTCCTCTCTAACCACCCACCAGAATCCTCCAAGGCCTTTATTCTCCACACACCAGCAGTCCCATTGAACCCAAAGAAGTTGATGAAAACACCATTCACTTGCTGCTCTACTTCAAAATGGAACGCCAAATTAATGTTTTGCAATCTCGTTAGTAGGTTCTCATCCTTGTTAACAAACGACCATCTAGCCTGAACCAGCGCTAGCTCTTCATTATCCTGTAATCAAAATCCCTGTGCTTAACTACTAACCTCCAAATCATACAACTTTCAAGTAAATGAAATTTCATACAGGTTCAAAAGAACAACATACCGAAAACAAAGCAGGAATCAACATACCCTAAAATGAGGGACAGTTCTTTTCAAGAAATCAGGCGTTGGCTGGAAATCGGCATCAAAAATGGCAACAAATTCATAGTCTTTAACATAGCTGCAATTCATAGCCGACTTGAGATTACCAGCTTTATACCCATCTCTAATAACCCGATGCCTGTAGACAATGCGGGCACCATCTTGCTGCCATTTCTGCACCTCCTCTTTGATCAACAACTGCGTTGTGGGATCGTCAGAATCGTCCAGAACTTGAATCAAAATCTTGGATTTAGGCCAGTCTAAGTTACACACGGCACCAATTGATTGTTGGTAGACCTAAATATACAGTAAAAAAAAAGGTTAAAAAAACAACTCCAGCTTTAACTTAAAAAACAGTTTAACTTAATTAATTAACATACCTCCTTCTCGTTACACATGGGAATCTGAACAAGTACCATAGGAAAGTAGCCACTCACTCCTGACTCCAGATCGGCGTCAGGGTCTTGCTTGGGAATCGGTTTAATCTTCTTAAACCGAATCCAGAAACAACCCAAGCACAGAACAAGCCTATCCAGACTCTGGATAAGGAACAAAATAACACACATGTTGGATAAGAACTGCAGGGGAGGAGCGAGATACTCCACACGAATCAAAACCCAGCGCGAATACAAAGTATCGAAAATGTCTTTGAACCCAAACGTCGACGCTAAGAGGTACTGTAGTTGAAGATGTGGAGCACCAAAATGCCAACCTTTGAAATAAGCAGCCACCTCGAAACCTAGTAAAAGCACGGACAACCATAGAAACAGTTTAATGCATGTGTAGAACCGGGACTTTACTGCCGGGTTTTCGTTGTTCGCGGCGTCGATGTCTGTGTCGGTGCGGCCAGAGCGGATGCGTCCTCTGACGACGGAGCCGAGGGAGACCATTGCAGCAGCAATAGAACCTAAACAGCCAGCGGCTTTGTGGGCTTTGAGGAGAAGGACCCATGTGAGTTGTTTGGCGTTTTTGTTGCGAGATTTTTCACGGCGACGCGCTGGCGAGCCTCCGATGAGGAAATCTTCATCCGACGGGCCTTCGAGCTCGACCATTGACCAGTTTGGGTTCTCCATTTTTACCACAACTGGCGTGCCTCTGTGGCTCTCCTTCGACCACCAATCGAAAGAAGGTGCCATTTTGATTAGTTTAAGCTCAATGTATCCTTGTTCTGATCTATCCCAAAAAATAAATCAGAACCCACCAGATATATCCCCAAAAAATCGAGTGCTTTTTCCTCTCTTCGGTTAATCGCTCAAAAAGGCTGCGTCTTTGATCTCATTGTCAGAAAAACAGAGGAAGAAACAGAAATGGTGACACAAAGAGACCCAAAAACCAGGTTTTGAGATGAGCAATATATACGTATAAAATAAGAAATTTGGAGAGAGAGAATGGATGTAAAGATGTGGACAGAAAAGAAAAGCTCTCACTCAACTACAGCTGGGAAAACACAGGGTAAAAACGTAACGAAAAATGAAGAAGAACAGCAACGTGATGTAGAAAGAGAAAAGAAAAAGCGATATATAGAGACAGTGTCTGATGAAGTGATGTACAGAAAATATTTTAGAAAAAGATGGTAACAGCTCAACACGTCTTTCTTGTCCTTTTGATTCTCTCTAACTAAGACCCCATTAATGCTTGTTTATTTATCTAAACAATACAAATAGTATACTAAGAAAACCTCTGTTTACACACCAAGACACGGCCCCAGATACAGAAAGTTAGACAGATGATTGCCATAAATCCAACATAAATTACGCAGAGCCAGCACGTTGTATTGTCGATGTCAAATTAGGTTTACAGAGTAGGAATCTAACAAGATGCAAAACCCTGTAATTTTATTATTGGAAAGAGACTAATCACTGGATCTTGTCAATGTAATCCCGTGGTTATATTGTGCTAATTATTTATGAAAAATACAAAACCAAAAATAAAGATAAAAGTACCCAGATGGCTAAACATATAATGACATTATTCCCCTCCTGTTTTGGTTGTTCTTTCTGTTTTCTCCTTCCATACTTGTCACTCAGTGGCAAATACGGGAAGTTAACTAAAAGACCCACCCAATTCTATTTATCTTTTTTCAAAATATAAACTGATTTTCATGATTAGCTAATTAATCACACGCGTAAAGTTGGGGACTTGGGGGTCAAAAAGTGTAACAATATTACCAAATCCATCTCACCCACCAAAGCGCGTGGAGTTTTCTTCATTTTGGCCACAAGTGATAAAGATGTTAGTTTGGTTTTCTCCTTTCTACAGGCCGGCCTGGTCTAGTCAATATTCCGACAAAATGACAAAAACAATATTATTTTATTAAAAATAACATTATTTTTAATTTTTTAAAAATATCAAGGTTTAATTAACACCCTAATTACCGTTCAATTTATCACCAATAATAGGGCATCCAGCTGTCATGGAGGAGGAGGACAGGCGGTACATCAGAATAAGACAACTTAAGTTTCGGACACGCGCCATAAGCGCAAATGTCCATGTAAAGACAGGCAGACAAAAGTGATAATAATATAAAAAAACAGACAATTCTCAATTGTCTAAATTATCCTCGGGGCCTGGCTTTAGCCACCGACAGATTTCAGGATAATTTTGGAATATCCTTTTCCCAAGGATAAGGCCACCGCAATAAACTAACTATGGCTTTTGAGCTGAACTTTTAGGGATCCCCAAAATGTTATCACATTTGATCTACCTCGATCATCTGTCCATTTATTTGATCAACGGTCGCAATTATATATAACTGTTAAGGCTACCAAAGATAACTAAAAACAGAATAAAGTGAATCGTGTATGTTAGATTAGAAAATCAATGTACTTGAAGGAAGAAATCACGTGATCGGACGGTGAATACCCCTGCTCATTATTGCTTATAAACGTAGAGTAGCACTGCCATATTAAATATCCCTACACCTGCCAGCTATATGAATTTGGAAAGAACAATTAAATTCTATATTTTCTGACCTGTTAAGTTATAGAATTAAAAATTTTGTTTAATTGCAGATGTAAAATACATTTCGCGTTGAAAGACCAAATAGGTTAAAATAAGAATATTCGCAGAAAGCGCCACGTAACAAGACAATTTGAATCCAAGTGGTACAGCTGAGTGGATTGTTCTAGGAATGTTGCTATTGAGGTGCATTGGATGACAGCTCAATGAATGTCATGATTACATATAGAAGTTTCATGTAAGACACTTGGTAATTGAAAGGGTTAGAACAATCGATTACAGACTTAAAGGAGGCTTACAAGACACGTAGGCCCTTGGAGTCTATGTATTTATTGGATAAAGCAAAGATTAGGTGGTGATTGAATAGAGAACAGTGGTCTTAATCACAAATTGATCGGCAGACGATGTAGTTGTTGCAATAATTTGTCTGAAGTAACACTGTCTATTTGTAGCTATTTCTTTTATATGGGTCCATGTGATAGACTCTTATCAACTAATACCTTAGGCTTAGGATACCGTAAAATTCTGTAATTTTATAGTCTCAAGTGTCCACTTATGGTTAACACTCCTTAATAATAATTATGATTAAATAATTAAAACCTAAAGGGAAAACAAAAATAATCAATGATGTCAAATGTGTATCGCAGAAACTTTCCTAGCACATGACAAAGAGGCTACCTCCCCTCCTTGTAACACAATTTGAGCATCTAAGGGGTTGCATTAATTCTGAATAGTAAGATTAAGAGAACAACTAAGAAAAAAATACAAATGAAAACAATATGTAAAGAAAAAAAGAAAGTTAAGAGGTGTATGATATAATCATGTCTACGTAAACATTGTCAAAGGTTGTGTGTACGAGCAAATAGTACCAGAGGTGACAAATTAATTATAATGTATTCAAGTATTAATAAGATAAAATACAAAGAAAAAAATAAAAAAAATAACCATTAAACTATCACTCAAAAGTTAGAACTGTGAAATCTTAAAAATAAAAAACTAGAAAGTAAAAACTAAAATCAAATACTGGAAAGAATTTTATAAATAGGTTAATATAAAAAGTTAAAGTTAAAACTTTTCAAAAGAATAAAAAATTTGACATTAAATTTGGAAATCAAAACAACACTCTGGTTGAAACTTGAAAGAAATTAAATGTTAAGAGTTTTTTTCACAATCATTAATTTTGCTTCTATAAGAATTAAAGATGAGTCATATTTTTCTTTTCATGAGGGTGAGCCATGACCAGGTGTCTTTCCTACCCTTGCCAAGATTAGGCATATGTGATACTGCTCGAACTCAAAGATAAATTTTATCGGCTTAATGATTAGGTTGATCATGCTATATGAGGCAAAATAGTAGCTCTTCAAATAAGTACATAATCATAAGTTAATGATGGCGAAGATGAAGATGTTACGTTGAATGTATAACTTTATCATAAAAGACAGAGTTAATAATATAATTGTAAGAGATAAATTAAAGATAACTGTTATTAATAAAAAAATTGGGAGAGATGAAACTTTGGTTGTTTGAACATATTAAAAGGAAACACCTTGACGTTTAAGTAAGAAAATGTGAAAAAATAGTGTTTAAAGTCTGTAAGAGAAAAAAAAAGACCTAAGAAGAATTAAAGAAAATGATAAAAAATAATATGACTCTCTTGAAATTTATAAAGAAAATGAATCGAAATAAAAACTTTGGCATATTAGAATACAATAAAGGATCTTTCATAGAAATATCAACTTCGATGTCTTAGATATTTGAGATATTTTCCTTTGAATTTTTTGTTTTATAATTAGCCTAAAAAAATTTCTTTCTTTTTGAATATATAGTATTTATCTCCTAGTTATTTAATCTCGACATTTTTTTACTCAGCCTAATTACATTCTTGATATGGCTGATTTGATTTACTATTATACTTATCTTTTTTCTAATATGTGTATTTATTTAATTATTTTATTTATTATTTTTAATTTTTACCATATTTTATATGTACGGTACTATGTATTATATATTTTTATTTATACATATTTATTTACATTTTCGTATTATTATTATTTTACATTGCATGTGCGCTTATCGAAATATATTACTGGACTTTTCCAGATTCTGCATTTTAGTAGGACTTTAATTGAGTATTATTGTTGTTGTTATTGCTGTTAATTTTTTATTAATCAAATAATTTATTTAAATTATGTAATTATACATTTTAATAATTATTACAAATTTCAACATAAAAAATAACGTAAGCATTACAACCCTGCCATAAAAAACCTATTTCCTTTAAAGTTCAAACTCATTGAGTGGCTTATATCTTTTTTTTTACTATAACATAATTGGTTAATTGACCAAAGCAAAAGATACGATTAAAAAGAGAGTACTGTACTAGGGGAAACACGGGGTCAGTACTTGGTTTATGCACGATCACGATGGAGGTGACTCCATGGAAAGTTTGCATAAACAAAATGTTTGAATTTCAAACACTTCATTAACATTTTATGATCCAATCACACGCAAAAGACGTGCTAATTCCAAAGGCAGCCGTACTGCTGTGCATGTTTTCTGTCTCGTTTCTCCTTATTGTGGTTTGTTTTGTGTCCTTTGACCTTATGCAGTCTCCAATTTCTTTTTCTTTCCAGTCAAGCGTAATATTAAAGACTATGCTCTTAAAACTAGAATATTAAGAAGTGAAGGAATCGAATTTGAGTCGCGCCAAACCAGTTCTTCGTACGTGGCATAGGTTTTGGAGATTAGGCACCTAACGAGAAGCACTAACTACGGAACAGTGGAATAATTTAAAGCCAATTATTGGTGTTTACTCAAGGATCCTAGCATTTGTTTCTTTGGTAGACTAAGCCCAAACGATACGTCTTGTTGACCTTTATACTTCCAAGTTCCAATACATGATTATGGTGCAACCAATTAGCAATCACAGGCTTGTAGTGACTTGAATAAGAATTTCAAACTTCAAAATTTAGGTGCCAATTCAACCCAAGTGAGAGTGCTGCCCGGTCAAGGGTGGGAAGGACATTTGTTAAGACTCTAGTTCTATAGGAGCTCATTTATTAAAAAAAATTATAAATTAATAAATTAAATGAGCTAAAAATTTAAAAGTTAATAAATCTATTTATCAAAAAAGGTAGAAATTCAAAGGTCAATAAATCTGTTTCATGATGTTTATATATATCAAAAGTTTTCTCAATACTTTACCTTATAGAAATTGAAAAAGAAAAATTTTGTGATTGAGTCTTTTATTGAGAATTTCAAGCTTTTTTTAATAAAGTTAGAGTTTAGTTCTAACCATCAATTAACATATATGCTAACATCTTTATTAACAGCAATATATTTTGTTAATATAATAATATTTGAAACTAATATATAACTAAAATTTCAATCTTTAACTTTTATTTAAATTTTAGCTTTCAATAACAAGTTTTGATAGCCTGATGTGTGGGGTTGATGATTTTTGGAAAGTAGAATTTTTATAAAATTTTAAACAAGATAAAATCCCATTTAAGATAAACTAAGTTATAATGACACCCACGAGCAATTAGATTAGAATTGATGGACATTTATCTAAAAGTATATACTACAAAATCGAAAAAAATAATTATTATAGCATTTTATAATATTTGACATTTTCTTAAAAGAAAGTGTACATTTATTGGTATATCATATCTTTATTTATTATATATAACAACTCACCGCTCTTTTAGCACTTCTAGCTATTGTAGATATGATAATTGCTTTATTAAACAATAAATTTGAACAACGGAAAATATTTTTAGATTTTTATTTAAATCAAATAAGTTAAAATCGTTTGCTGATAATAAACTAGGAGAATTATGCACTAATTTTACAACAATTTTTCTCGTGATAATGCGTTGAATGTTGATTTAGATTATTTGTTTAAATTAAAGCGTTACAAATGACCTTGTCAAATAAGTTAATGTCATTTGTTGAAATTTTTTTATTAAAATTGCAGATTGTTATTCAAATATTTCAATTGCTTATTAAATTCTATTGAATATACCTATGACTGTAACATCAGTTAAGATAAGTTTTTCAAAATTAAATTATTGAAAACTTATTTGAGATTATCAATGTCACAAAAAAGATTAAATGATTTAATTATTTTATATATCAAGAAAAACATGTTAGATCTTGATATCATTATTAATAATCTTACATTTAGAAATGTTCTTAGAAATTGTTTTTCATGACTATATGTGTATTTGTTAGTATAATTCTCTTAATGTTGTGCAATTTGATATTGCTATTCGATTATTGTTATTCTTATTTTATTGCTGTCATTATTTTTTTTAGTGATTTTATTAGCGATGATATTTGTAAGATGTTATTAATTGTTATAATCATTTAGTATTTTGTTAAATTCGTGTATTTATAATTATTCATTTATGTGTAGATATTAAATTTTAATAATAAATTTATAATTTAAAATTTAGGTGCTTGTGTATCGTTAATTCATTAAATTTCTCTTTTTTACTTTGTTCAAGGTTTATAAAACTTTCGATACAACCCTGCCAAGTAATAATCAAAACCAAAACAGTACGTCGGTGACTTACAATTTCAGTTTTTATTTTTAGAGTTTAGAGTTTAAAATTCCGTCTAGCTGTGAAAGTGGAGTTTAGAAGGGTTATGTAATGATCACGAGATCAAAGCCACCAAATTGGAGCAGAGTGGATCCAAAGAGAATTGTTTTATGTGTAAAACATGCAGCTATCATCAACACATAGTTCGGGGCAGGCTGTGACGTTAGCTGGTATATGTTGTTGTTACGAATAGAAACAAAGAAGTGTTGGCAACCCCATGATCAATACGTCATGCTTAAACATACAAAGACAAAGGAATCAACAGCTTGATTGTGGCGTGAGGAAAAGGCAGCCCAAGCAAAGGGGTCTTAAGTTGTTGATTTGAAGGTTATATTTGTTGGTTGAGATATGTCATTTCTCTTTTATAATTGGCACCCATTAAATAAATAAAAATTTTCAACAATTTAATAAATATATTTCTCTTTTATAATTGGCACCCATTAAATAAATATAAAATTTTAATAATTTAATAATTATATGTTTCAAATAATTTATGTAATAAATTTACTTTTTAACTCAATTAATGTGTTGGATTAAATGATTGTTAGTAAATTTTTTAATGCAAAATAAATATATATTTTTAATACAAAATTTTGAAAATTTTAGATGACTTGAGTCTTTAATGTCAAGTACTAAACAACAAATTAACAAATCTATACTATACCTGAGATGAATTTTGTATCTTTGTAATTATTTCGTAAGAACGATTGTGTCAAATAGACACTATTTTCTTTCCTTCTCTGTCAAAAACAAGAGCTTTTTTCTTTTCTTCTACATTTTTGAGACCCTGACAGGATTGAGTGAAAATCCTTTTAGAGTTTAGGAACTTGCATAAACAATAAAACAAACTTACACAATGAGGCCTGGCATTTTGAATAATTCAGATTGTGAGCTGAGACAAAGATGACAGCAATTTACGACCTTCCAAATGTTAGACTCCTAAGTTTAGAATAAGGATTCGTGCGAGTGATGGCGAGCCTTGGCCAATGCTTAGCACACAAGTCGGCATGAAGAAGGCATATTGACGAGAAAACAAGGCGAAGTCCTGCGAATTGATGAACTAAGTCATGCGAGATTCGAGAGTACGCAAAGACACTTGACTTTGACGGGACAGGTCGGAGGTATGTAAAATGTGCGAGGTTTTATACTAACTTAGTTTATGACTTGTACTTAGTTATGGAGCGACGAAACTGCAGCATGAAGTGAGCTAGATCATAGAAGATGAACTTGTCCATAGACGTGCATTGATAGACCTATATGCTGATAGGCCTTGGTAAACACATCAACAGTGACGTGGCAACTGTGGATGATGTGGCACATGATGACATGGCGGATAAGATCGCAGTAGATGAACATCAACTTTAAGAGATAAATATCATATGGAAGGATCATCTGAAAATAGAGGAGATCTTCGCAGATAATTCCGAGATAAAGTAATTTTTTAAATGTAATGTAACCAAATTCTATTAAGGATAAGATAGGATAAGATTGTGATCTTAGCCAGTAAAGTTCTATTAGAACTCTTAGTCGAGCCTATAATAGCTCATTAGAGGTGAAATTTATTCATGGAATCAGTGAGAGAGCTCATTGAGAGAAATCACTTAGGAGAGAGAGCTTTGAGAGTTGAGAGCTTTTGGAGGAGTTCTCATTGTAAAGGCTTCGAGTAGAGAGTTCCTTGGGAGTACTTCGAGAAAGAGGTACTTGTGTCTTTTGTTAACATTTTGTAGAGAGTTAATGAAAGAGTAGCTTCGGCTACATATAAATATCTCTTGTTGTTTTCTTTACTCTATTTTACACTTGTGTGTACGTGAGGTGTTCGAGGGCTAACGGAATTGCTCGACTACATTCACATAAAAAGGCTGAATCTTGCTTAAGTGGACTGAAGCGAGATTGTCGCACGAAGGTTGACGTGACTTGTGGTGAAAGTTCGGGTCCAAAGTAGACCTTTGTGACAGTTGGCTTCAGAGCAAATCTAGAACAATGACTGGTGAAAGTAATCTAACAGAAAGAGTTACCAAAATAGAGGCAATTCTTGAGTTTCTAGCCCCAACGGATATAGGAGTAGTTTCTTTGTTGGAACGTATTGCAACCTTGAAGAGGGAACTTCAAGCAACTATGAGAGCGCTCGAAGAACAAATGAAGGCTCGTGAGAAGATGGGTTATGATATGTTGGTGTTCAAACGTGCGATGACAAAGCACGAGATGAGTGTCCGAGTGGAAAGTACTATGGTGAAGGTGTGAGTGCCACAAGTTTTGGATGACAAACGGAGTGCCAAGGAGCTCGAAAATTTTCTATGAGACATGGACCAATACTTTGCAGCGGCAAAAGTAACGGACTCGGAGAAGGTGTAAATCATAGCAATGTACATGGTGGGTGATGCCAAGCTGTGGTGGAGGACGAGGACCTCTAACGACATCAGTGCGGGAAGACCTCCCATTGACATTTGGGAGAATATGAAGAAGGAGCTAACGGATCAGTTCCTACCCAACAACACTTTATGGCTCGCGAGGGACGCTTTGAAGGGGTTGAAGCAAGACGACTCGATGAGGGAGTATGTGAGGGAGTTCACATCGGTGATGTTGAACGTGTGGAACATGTCGGAGGAAGACAAATTGTTCAATTTCATTAGCGGCTTGCAAGGTTGGGTACAAATAGAGCTGAGGCAAAACGTGAAGGATCTCCTTAATACAATAGCGGCGGCAGATGCCTTGGTGAATCTTCAATTGCCACCACCAATTCTACCCAACAGAGAGGGCAAAAAAAATGGTGAAACCTGAGATGACAAGGAGAAAGGCAAAGAGAAGGTGGGAGAATCTTCTCAACATAAGAAGAAGCAATCGAAGGGAAAAATTGCATACTTCATCTTCCTCGTGGAGGAGTGCTCACAGATTATTTCGACGAGGGCATCGAATTCTTCTAGTGGAGGTGGTTTGTTAAACTCCTAAGTTTAGAATACGGGTTTGTGCGAGTGTTGACGTATCTTGGCCAATGCTTGGCACGTAAGTCAGCATCAAGAAGGCATGCTAACGAGGAAACAAGGCGAAGTCCTGTGAGTTGACGAACTAAGTCATGCGAAATCTGAGAGTGCGTAAAGACACTTGACTTCAACGGGGCAGGTCGAAGGTATGTAAAACATGTGAGGTTTTATACTAACTTGATTTGTGACTTGTACTTAGTCATAGAGCGACGAGACTGCACCATGAAGTGAGCTGGATCATGGAAGATGAACTTGTCTATAGACGTGCATTGATAGACCTATATGCGGATAGGCCTTGGTGAAAACGTGGCAACTATGGATGATGTAACACATGATGACGTGGCAGATAAGATCGCAGTAGATAAACATCAACTTTAAGAGATAAAGATCATCTAGAAGGATCATTTGAAGATAAAAGAAATCTTCGCGGATAAAGACAATCATTCCTAAATAGAGTAATCTTTTAAATTTGATGTAACCTAATCCTATTAAGGATAAGATTGTGATCTTAGCCAGTAGAGTTCTATTAGGACTCTTAGCCATTTGGAGAAATCTATAAATAGCTAATTAGAGGTGAGAACTATTTAGGGAATCAGTGAGAGAGCTCATTGAAAAAAATCACTTAGGGGAGAGAGCTTTAAAAGTTGAGAGCTTTTGGGGGAGTTCTCATTGTAAGGGCTTCGAGTAGGGAGTTGCTTGAGAGTTCTTCGAGAAGGAGGTACTTGTGTCTTTTGTTAACATTTTGTAAAGAGTTAATGAAAGAGTAGCTTCGGCTACATATAAATATATCTTGTTACTTTCTTTACTCTATTTTATACTTGTGTGCGCGTGAAGTGTTCGAAGACTAACGGAATTGTTCGATTACATTTACGTGAGAAGGTTAAATCTTACTTAAGCGGACCGAAGCAGGATTGCCACACGAACAAGAGCTGAGACAAAGATGACAACAATTTATGACCTCCTAACCATGAAGAAATGTCACATATTTTTTGTTATTTTATCAAAGTATCTTAAATATGGTAGGGATTTGATCTTCTATTTACAGCTTCCTGTCTCCTGCAGATTTTTTTTTTAGGAAAGTATTAAGGAAAACATCAATTTGTTAATTGTAATTATCTTTACTATAAATAGCAGATATTGTAGCTTGATTATAGG
>JANQBM010000006.1:5859347-5884346 GCA_025594535.1 Erythroxylum domingense | reverse complement strand
TTTTTTAATTAGAGTTGTAAAGTTAATTTTTGTAGAATTAAATATCTAAAATTTAAATTACTATAAGAATATTCAATGAAATACTAAATTCATACCCTTATAAATTTTTTTAAAGTCATGTCCTTATAAGTCATTTTATACGTAAACAGTTAATACTAAACAGCTAATTTTACCAAATATCAAATGACAAACAGTTAATACAATCTGCTAGTCAAATTAACTGATAGAATCAGCTATCAACTAACAGCTAATAGAATTAACTATCAGCTAATGTAATTAGCTGATTGTCAAACAAGTCCTAAGACTGGGAGATGCCTAGTCCCTCATCATCTGGACAGTAATCCATCTTACAATCCAAATAAAGCAATTAATACTACAGATTATGAGGGGGAATCATTATTAAGACTACGTTCATCTACCAATTGTATGAAGTTCATCACAACTGGGTGGTTGCGTGGAATTCCTTACAAGTTGTTCCTTGATAGTAAAAGAACAAGTAAATCATTAGGTTAGGTTGCGTTTCACTAATTTCTTGAGTATAGTAAACAAGCAACAATGAGATATTGCAACGCTGATGTCCAAATCTACCAAACTTAAAGGCCTCAAAATTGTTAGGTTAGTTGCGTTCATATCACTGTCTTGAACGATTGATGTTGCGCAATTCTTGTTATGAGGACAAATTATTACAATAAAAAGCTTATACAAATTTCTTTGTGCATTTTGTTAAATGTTATATACCAACTACCAACTTGATTGTGCTGGTGCATGAAAACCCAACGCTTGTTTGGAATTGGGTACTACATTTTCCATTCTAAGTCAGAAACGAACCACTACTAGAATCGTCATAACTTTTGACTCAACACATCGGAAATGTATATTCTTATCCAAAAGGTAAACAAAATTTCAGGGATTCAGAAAATTCAAGATCCAAAATACCAGAAAGTAAACACACTCGTTGATCTTGGAAAAGGAAAGGCACTTTGAGTTTAATTTAATGTTTGGTCATCAAATACGTTGAAGTTTTTCAATCTAGGAGTCGATTTTTCTTTTAAAATCAGATATTTATTGGCATGCTACATGTTGACAAGTGGATTTTTTGGTCTGGTTGTCGATATGGCCTCAGGTTTTTAATTTGTTTTCTAAAAAGGAAATGCAAAACAAGTTATTACACGGAAACAAATTTCAGCCATGTCCTCTAAGAAAAATGGAAGGCACCCTATAGATGTGGTATTCAGAATAGAAATGTCAAGGCCAAAATGGTTTGCTGTATTTGCAAGCCAATCTGCGTAACGGTTGGTCTCTCGACATATATGATAGGTCTTGACAACTCAGTTTCGTGCGAGCATCTCGTTGATTCCCATGATGAGGAGGCTGTGCGTCATTGTCCTTTTAGTATAAGAGGATAGGACAGTGGCTATCACGTGAGAGTCTATTTTGAGTTCAATTCGACGGTTCCTAAGATTTCACGCAAGCTTAAGGTCAGATAAGATTTCCCAGAATTTCGCGAACGTAAAAAAGCAATGGCCAATTTTTATATTGTCTCGAATAAGACCTCCTGCTGCCAAAGAGGACGTTCTTTTCAGGTTTTAAATTTTAAATTGACCGAAGTTTACTGCAACATGCCAAACCAGCCATTAGTTTTAACTTGCTTCAACAACTCTTAATAGGTGCCTTGTCTCATTATCAAAACCAATGATTTCGACAAGTTTAATTTTACCTGACAAGTAAGGAAGTTTTAACTGTATTGATGAAAAATCGAATCTGGAACTAGAAACATACGTTTAAAACATAATAAAGTGGCTCATTACGACAAAAAGACAGAAGCAATAACAACTATTGTTGTCGTTTCTTAGAGCCTTTCCGAAAAATCCGTTCCGAGTCTATCAGTTTGAATTTTTGTTTAGGAGTCGTATTGCATTTTCATGTTATGTACTTTTTATTTAATTATTTTATACATAAGTAGTCTAATTTAAGATGCATTTAGAAAAAGAGAATTTCTTTATAGCCCATTTCTAGTTTTTATGTAGAATTCATGATTTATGCATGTCACGTAAGTATAATCACCATTAGCAAACACTTTTAACATCAAAGACTTTCAAACTAATATAAAACTATTATTTATGCTTATTTGTTTACGTTACGTGTACTTGACCATAGCACAATTTGTTTTTGTTTTTTCGTTGGAAAGTGGAAACACAATACGATTATAGTCAAGCTGTAAGCACCACAAAAGTTGAGATCTCACTTAGTTGAAAAGTATAAAAATACACTCTCAACAACTCATCGTCCTAGTATCAGACTACATGTAAATACCTTACCTAATTTAATCCTGTTACAAAACAATGGTTGAGAAAATTTGACTGGTTGGGAAAGAGGGGGTGAAAAAATAGGATGGAATGAAAGAGGGTTCAAACTTCAAACGTCAAAGTCAAGATCGCGAGAATCGCATAAATAAAGCCCATCACAAGACTCGGCGCACGTTAGCAATACGGCGTACTTACACATGTGAGCTGTGGTTGTTAAATTCCCGGGCTCTCCCCTATAAAAGGGGGTTTGGTTCTCGGTGCAACAGCGACAGACACAGGCTGGAACTTCTTCACATGAAAAATACTAAATTAGCCATTGCCAGCGAAGCTCTTCATCGACGTTAATCCAAACAGGTACTCGCAATAGATTATTTTTCTAGACAACTCTTCTTCCTACTCCTCGACGTTTTAGGACTCTTCCTTAGTGGATTTTGAGTTCGATAATGGCGGATCAGTTCATGCTCGGAGGTATCTTCGCCTCTGTCATTGGACTCATCGCTGTCGCCGTCTTCCATTACGCGTCGAAGAGAAAAGAAAGCTGCCTGCGAGACTCAATCCAGGTCGTCAAGAGTATCGCCACTACTCAAGGTGAATGCAGATCCGTTGACGCTTCCGACGCCGACGTCATCATCGTCGGCGCTGGTGTAGCCGGTGCGGCTCTTGCTCACACTCTCGGCAAGGTCAGTTTTAATACGTGTCATCTTGTTTCGTTTTCCTGCATTTTCTCGGCAACCAAACGGAGTCACATAGCATCTTTAATTTCTTTTATATTTCTTTTATAATTTCTTTTATATTGAAACTTGGGAATGTTGTAGCGGAAGAACAGAACCCTGCTGGCATGCTTATTTTTTAAAACACGAAAAGGGTTTTCTTTTAGTGTGATTTGCTGTCAGTGCTGGTATCTTGCGTTTTGTACACATCAGTCGCCATTGTTTTTTGTTTTTAGTTACTTTTTTATGTTTCTTTTCTTTCTTTTTTCTCTTCTTTAGTTTTATTGTCTACGCGATTGAGGCTTGTGAATATTCCACTCTGTTACATAAAGGAGATCACCTCCATCTATGGGAGGAATGATGATGTTTGCGTTGCGTATGTAATTGACGGATTAATGCGTTGCGTATATTTTTGACGGATTATTTCAGCCATTTCGAGTTTCTGGGTCTCTTAGAAGTTGTTGAGAATATTCCAGAACTGTGGGTGTTAAATATGCATACTATCATCAAACTGCTAGGTTGGCCCCCTTCTTTTTCTTTGTGTGGGCTGCGCGGTGCGAAGACTATTTCCTGTGGTCGATTTGAAGATTGGATTGTGTTTTCTTTTTTGGAGTTTTCTTAGTACTTTCTGTCAAGATTTTTAGTTCTTTACTTGTCGAAGATTTTAGTTATTTACTTATCAAGAGTTTTCTTGTACTTTCTGTCTGGACATATTTCTCAATAGACATTTGTATTTAGAAACCAGCAATACAGCGCTACATGAGTTATGAAAGTTCTCGTCATGCTAATCAGATACCGGGTTTCTTTTTCCCGTTGTTATATGAATGCTTGTACTGAAAACGAAATTATTATTCCATAATGTCCACCGACTATGACAACATATCTGTTTATTTTTATTTCTAACATTACAACTGAGAGTTCTTTAAATTGAAAATTAACCATGTTTCAAATACAGGACGGTCGTCGAGTGCATGTAATTGAAAGGGACCTAACTGAGCCTGACAGAATTGTTGGTGAACTGCTTCAACCAGGGGGTTACCTAAAGTTGATTGAGTTGGGTCTTGAAGGTGTGTTTATGTAAAATTTTATAGCTATATGGGATTCTTCTGATTGTTTACATCTAACCATAGGACATTGGTCTGTCTGCAGATTGTGTGGATGAAATTGATGCTCAGAGGGTGTTTGGTTATGCTCTTTTCAAGGATGGAAAACACACTCAACTCTCTTATCCTTTGGAAAAGTTTCACTCAGATGTTTCAGGGAGGAGCTTTCATAATGGGCGCTTCATACAAAGAATGCGACAAAAAGCTGCATCCCTTCCTAAGTATGTTCATATTTGTTGCCGCTGTACCTTTGTGCACGTCTTTTAACACTTTGAATGATTCCAACAAATCATTGATATAATAGTTTCAAATTTCACTTCAATTAGACATCTTAACAATTCGATTTTTAGACACTTATGCTGCATTTAGATTTGTGGAAATTCAATTAAAAGTTGCTTTGTTATTCATGACTTATCTTTTTATTTACTAGTGTACGACTGGAGCAAGGAACTGTCACTTCTCTACTTGAGGAAAAGGGGATCATCAAAGGTGTTCAGTATAAATCAAAATCAGGCCAAGTGCTAACATCATTTGCACCTTTGACAATAGTATGTGATGGCTGTTTCTCAAACTTGCGCCGCTCTCTCTGTGACCCTAAGGTAATAAAGACTTTCCAACCTTATTTTATGAGGTTCTCCTCCAAATTAATAGTATAATGTGTTTTGACTATGAATTGCTTGCATAACTAGGGTGCAGCTAGATCTGAACAGCAGTTTAAATTATTGTATGCAGGTAGATGTGCCCTCTTGTTTTGTTGGTTTGGTCTTGGAGAATTGTAAACTGCCATATGCAAATCATGGCCATGTTATACTAGCAGATCCTTCACCAATTTTATTCTATCCTATCAGTAGCACAGAGGTCCGCTGTTTGGTTGATGTTCCTGGCCAGAGACTTCCCTCCATTTCAAATGGCGAAATGGGAAATTATTTGAAGACTGTGGTGGCACCGCAGGTTATATTTTTCCCCATCTATTCATTCGCAACCATATGTTTGGCCTGTCGGTTAAAACTGTGCTTTTTTACCTTGTTTTCTATTATGTCTCAACTGACCTCAAACCATGGCTCTTTCAGATTCCTCCAGAAATTTATGATGCTTTCCTAGCTGCAGTTGACAAAGGTAACATTAGGACAATGCCCAACAGAAGCATGCCAGCGGCACCACATCCTACACCAGGTGCATTGTTAATGGGTGACGCATTCAACATGCGTCATCCTCTAACTGGTGGAGGGATGACTGTTGCACTCTCAGACATTGTTGTACTTCGGGATCTTCTAAAGCCCTTGCACAACCTTCACGACTCATCTTCTCTCTGCAAATATCTTGAATGCTTCTATACCTTGCGTAAGGTAAGTTGTCTTAAGATTTGGTTTCTTTATCCGTTCATTGTGAAGGTTTTCTTACACAGTTTTATCGATAACAAATTTGTCAATCGTCTTGGTCAAACTGAATAGAAATTCCTTTCTCGGTAATTGCAGCCTGTTGCATCAACAATCAACACACTAGCTGGTGCCCTCTACAAGGTGTTTTGTGCTTCACCTGATCAAGCTAGAAGAGAGATGCGTGAGGCTTGCTTCGATTATCTGAGTCTTGGTGGTGTATGCTCAGCTGGACCAGTCTCGTTGCTCTCTGGATTAAACCCTCGTCCAATGAGTTTGGTAATGCATTTCTTTGCGGTTGCAATTTATGGTGTTGGCCGCTTGTTACTGCCATTCCCTTCACCTAAGCGTATCTGGATTGGAGCTAGACTGATTTCGGTCTGTATCTTTTCCTGTTGTTGCCTCACTTTTTTTACATTGATTCACGATTTATTCCAATGAGTGGTAGTTTAATTTCTCTGAATCATTACAAGTCGAATTTATTAACCTATCTCGTTGCAGGGTGCATCAGGGATCATCTTACCCATTATCAAGGCGGAAGGGGTTAGGCAAATGTTCTTTCCTGCAACTGTTCCTGCCTATTATAGAGCTCCTCCAGTGAAAACGGCTTGAGTCTATCCCCATACATTTCTCTCATCCCTTGGGTTGCTCAAAGGTTTAAGCGAAGGATGAGTACTCTATGAGGAAGAACTGTGCATACTTGCAAATTTGTTATCTAGGTTTTAAGGGGGAAAAAAAAAAAAGAAGGGGCTTGGAATTTTCTAGAGTTGTAGGAGCTTTTATTTAATTTTTGGAATATTGTTGTATCTCAGTTCTCAGTTGATGTAATTTTGGTTAGTGCCAACTTTTTATACTTTTTGATGTACTAAAAAGAGGACCCAAGAGGAAAATTTAAAACAAGTAATCAGTTGACGAATCATTAAATAAATTCGTCAATGTTTGACTTGACTAGGGTTGTTGACTTGTAAATTAGAATAGAGTAATTCCCAGTTTAATTCACCTCAAGAGTCTTGACCGCTCCCTTCCTTCCACGAGGTCGATTCTTTATAGAAGCAAAAAAATTAGTAAGAGACCCGACGAAGAAATAAGCGGCTGTGGCGCCAACGAGGCCGAAGACGAAGAGAATCGCTCCAAAGCTCGAGTTTCTGTCCTTCTACGACGACGTCCGCTCTATGGACTTTGAGGACTAATATTACCATTCACACCAAATTACTAAATTAAGTACTCAACTAACCCTTTTTTACAATCATGAACTCCGCGTCTCTTAATTTCTTAATTAATTTTCTAACTTTTAATATAAAGTTAGTATATAATAAATTTTAGCAAGCAATTTGACTTTTAACTAATCAATGTGTGATGACCCAAATCCAATAGCTTAAATCTTAATCTAAAACATCCACGTCGAGTCTACCCCAATTATATACTTAAACCGTACTAATATTTCTCGAAAGTTAGTTCATAGGAACCGAGCCAAGAGCCTTGAATCTGAACAAATGGTCAGTTGGAAATAGGCCCGTGATTAATTCTAACAACGGCGTCTTCTTCGGCTAAAAATTCGAAGAACAGTCACAGTTAGGACTTAGGAGGTTAAAAAAAAAAAAAAAGAACAGCCTATACAACCAAAAAACTTTCCATTTTCTTCTTAGATTTTCTCCTTTTGCTAAATCAGTTTAACTTGTTGTCAACGTAACAAAATCCTTTTGAGTTCTTTGCATGAACCTTTTTCTTGCCAGAAGCTAGATCTCCGGGTTCAAATGTCCTGCAGAAGATAACAATACGTGTGAAGATGAGGCAAATGCAATATATATGGTAAGAGTCTGACTTATGTATTGTCTGGACCTTTCTGTACCATTTGGTCCCAAACCGTAAATGGCAGAGCTTGAATCAAATCCCATTTGGAAAAGGCTTTGTAGTTCATTGTCCAATGCAGTCTGTGGATATGAGAAGATGCATGGTTTTTGAGCATCAAACAACATTTTGACACAACATTTTTGTACCCTTACTACTTACTTACTTGAGGCATGGAAGGCAACTGCTGGTTTGTGTCTGGAACAACCGGTATGCTGGGTTGAAAAACTCCATGACAATAAGGACTAGAGTTCATCACAGGGCTAAACCCCATAAATGATGAATTACCATTTCGTGGATGGAGCATCTAGATAGAAGCAAGACAGGAACATAAACCGTTCGTAAAACATCGACAAAGTACTTGCAATCTATGTTGTAAACCATAGAAACATCTGCTTACATCTTTGTATAGAATCCTCTCAACATCAATTTTCAATTCAGGATTTACAGTAGCGAGTTTCATGGACAAAAACTGCAATAGGAAGGCAAAATATTTAATCAGTTAATTGCGCAGACAATAACCCAAATGCAAGAGTTGAATGACAAGAATTTATTTACTTCAACTCAGCTGTCCTTTACATTTTTTTTATTGGTCGCTTGTTCATAAAACCTTTACTATAATAATCTCAAGGGAGGAGCATTAGCAGGTAACAGTAGAACTACTCAATCAACTTGGATTTAAAATGTATGTAAGAATCTCTACTTGAGATAATTTCAATGCGGAACAATCCACTTTACAAGTTCAGCTTATAAGGTAAACAAGTGACTGAGTCGATCAAACTCCGGACCAAATTCAGCCCTCTTGTGAAAATATCAATTTGAGAAATTCATTTCAAGTATCAGGATTACATACCTCGACCTGCTGTTGCAACGACTGCACATAGTTGATAATCTCATCAAGCATGACTGCTTTCCCAGTGATCTAATAAAATGAGCAAACCCAGACGTTATATATTAACTTATTTTAGAGGGAAGAACATTTCATTCAGAAGTTAGGCCTTCTAAAAGGACACCTTATTGCATCCTGGAACAAGGTCTTGAAGCAATTTCATCCTCTCACTTATCTTTTCTCTCCTCACCTGCAAAAGAACTTCTAACCTCAATATAAAGGAAACTGTGCCATTATTCCATAGTATACATTACAAAATATGCTTATACAAACCCTCTCTGCAACACTGTGGCTATTGGTTGCCTGACCCCTCCTAGCTCTCACATGAATGTAATTATCTTTTGGAGCTTCTGCACTGTTAGAATCATCCTTGGATTGTTTTATTTCCTCTTTGCCCCGTGTATATGGACCAGTGTTTAGTTCATCTTTTGGCTTTTTGTCATCCTGTTCTTTGGGCTCGCTAGAGTTCTCTTTAGAAGGGTCCTTCTGCAACTCACCTTCACCGTTCTACAACCAACTCCATATCAGTTCAGAAAGAAAAGTTATAAACAAGGGCAAAGTGCCAGAAAATTCTGCAAGTTTTAATCAGAACCTGATAAACGTAATCCAGATTACCTTCTTTGGATCAAAACGAGAATTAGACTCCAGAACTTGTTTCCTTCTCTTCTCATTGGAAGAAGCTCCAAAAGCTGCTGCTTCCACTTGCTGGAGACCATCAAAAGACTGTTTGTTATTTGCTATCCTTCGGCCTTCCTCGTTAATATCGTAAGCTGGAAGGCATATAGTACTGGGAATCTGAGCAGTCCCAGTTAGACAATAGGAACCAACTATATCAGAGAAATTCCCACTTCCAGCCAGTTCAACAAAACTTGGATCGGATGGGTAACTAAAAAGGTGGGTATTACTGCTTATTCCTTGGTTTTCCACAAGAGCAGAGTAAGAAGAATTAGTAAATTCACCTTGAGAAAGTATTGTTGAACCTTCAAGGCTCTCATGCTGACCCAGTGAAACTACATTATCCCACCCTGAAGCAAAGAATGGATTTTTGCTCAGTCCTGATGAGCAATTAATCACGCTCTCATCTCTACTTCGAAACCCCATCCCATCATTGCTACCGCCAACACTACCCATTTTCTAGATTCAAATGTCAAGGAACTAACCTATGTAGGAATAACACTGAATACAACTATAGACGAGGAACTAAGTTAAAAACAAACTGGGTTTGATCAACTTTAACCAGTGATATCTTCCAGGACTCGGTAAAGAACAAGCAGTGTTGACAACTTTATACAACTGAGAAGGTGGCTAAAGTAAAAAGGAATACTTGAAGCATCCCATGGACGCAAAGTGATAAAGGTAAGTGTCCAATGTGTGAGGCATAAAATCTAATCTGCGCCCAGCTAATTACCTCATCTTTCAGAAACTCTAGGATCAAGTAGAACATGCAAGGACATGATGGAAACTTAGAAATGCTTCCTACAGACAAAAAGTGAACCTTTCAGAGCATAAAGCATACTTATGCAGAGAAGTTCAATAGCTAATATAACAGCTCACAGGACCTAAAAAAGAAAAGCAGATTCGCTTTTTCACTTTTGCTTGTACGAGAACTATAATTTCCAACCTTTAGTCGATTTAACATCAATGTTACATTGGAATTCATCAGAGTTAAAAGGTCCAAGCAACAGGAGAGAAAGAACACGAAGAAATTGGTGCGTGAAGAAATCCCATCAAGGAAATGACTAGTTGTTGGAGTATTGAATCAAAAACCCAACATTCCAGTAACTATGCAAAAGGAATCTGTTGGGACTTCTTTTGACATATTCTCAGATGGGTGTCCAAAAATAGCCAAAAATTATCAAATTCTAGTTCAATTATGCAAAGATTTCCACTAACAATTCCCTGAAATGGGTGACCAATAGTACCCTCAACAGTATCAAATGCGCCAGCTTAAGTTTTTTGACTACAAAAACCAAAGTTCAGAAAAATGATACTCCCACAAACAGCGGACGAGGCATCAAATTCCAACTTTACTCAATCACAGGCAATGTAGATGGATATCTATGCATGAACCTAGAGAGAACACTGAGAAATAGTATTTGTATACAAAGAGAGCGAGACACAGGAAGTTGTGATTGCCCTTTGGCTTTGGCTTACCTGCTCAGGCAAACAAATGAGACGCATGATTTTAAAAGACAAACTAACTACTGCTCCCAACTGCTCTTGTTCCTAAATTATTGCAGTAACCTAATCACTCTACTTCCTATAACCTCTTGCTTTACACTTCTTGTATTTTTAAATTGTATTTTAAGTTTTAGGGGGAGGTTCTTCTCTTCTCTTCAAGCCCAATCTTGGCTGCCATAGCTAATAGCTTGCTTTACTTCCTTCTTTTACTATAGTCTACTTTCCCTTTCTCTTATTTATCTAGTTTTTCACTGACACATTTGCCAACCAAACAACAGCTCGTTTCATTTTCATTTCTTTGGAGAAGTAACTTTGTGATGAACTTCAGTTCCATCAGCTTCCATGATCTACCCTCCCATCATCAGATTGCTACATGGCCCCACCAAATCCCTCTACCAAAAGTATAACAAAATCATGGTTCCAAAAGCCCAACTCAACGATCCCTCTCCACGGATTGGCGTTGGCATTTCTTTTTGGACTGATCTTTTACTCCCGTTAATTAATTTTTATTTTATTTTATTAAATTTTATTCACATCATTTTATAGAATTTATATAAATACATGAACCCAAAAAAAAACATCCTAACGATGTCAGAAGATCTTGTTTCGGTCTTTCCTTACCTGGTAGGACAATTGTATGGTTCTGATTAGACAAGTTCACTGCTTGTGAAAGTACATTAGCTGGCTTCTTATTTTTATATTTATTTTAACAAAACACCTGCAGCAACCTCTTTTTCTTTTTAACTTTGGTTAGCTTTGGCAATGGCAATGAAGATAAGGAATAAAGGAATCTAATCATCAATTTTACCTTCTTATCCTGGTATATTTTTATTTCCAGCTAACTAGATGCAATGCTTCTGCCCAAAATCCCAAAAAAGGCCTACCTGGTCAATAGCAAATCTGTTCTGGCTGTGATTTTCCAGGCAGGGACAGGAATATTATAAATTTGCTACTTGTACCGTCCCTTCCTTAGAAGAAATGTGTGTATGATATAAGTATACGGTGATGAAAATGAAGAGGCTTGATTTTGTACAGTGCCAGATCCAGACAGGATCCTGTGAAACTAGCACGCAGTATGATGATTGGAATGCTACCCGAACTAATCAACGTGGGTACTCGCACAATTAGAATAAGAGGACCGGATTACAATGTATCTCAATCATATCATTAAGATCTTACAGCCACTGAAATGTTAGTTAGGGAACCACCAATACCCGATTGATTAATTTTAAAAACCTTATCAACAAGTTAATAACGCGAGTGACATGTCTCAAGCTTTTTAGTGGGCCAATCTCTAGGTCTCACCAGATGAGGCCCTGCCTAATTACCAATGATGTGTGGATGCCTAAGATTAGAAAGTATTAGGCTTCACATCCTGTTCCCATGCCTTGTTTGCTTGACTCTTATCAACTCCCTTACTTTTACACTAAGCTTTTCTTGTCTTCTCTTCTTTGGCGAAAGTTAAGAGCACATATTTGTCTTTTCTTTTCCAGTCACCTCCTAGCTAGCAGACCAAAAACAGCACGTAACCGACCTATCTGTTTTCTTTGGTACGTTGTCTTAGTTGGAGATTAGAGGTAGATAGTATGTTACATTCAGTGAATGATCGGTCTGAGGGAACTCTTAATCACATACAAAGAATCTATCAGTTCTTCCGACGAGACCTAATAAGAAGTAATGATAACGCAAGTGGCTTTAGAAAGAAAAGAAAAAAAGTAGAAAGGCTGCTTGCTCTTAAGGAAACTTGATAAGAAGAAAAACAAATGATAGCTTCCAACATACTTGATGCCAAATAACCAATGATTTTGGAGACATTGATGTTTCCAAGTAAAGCAACTCCATCTTGTTAGCAAATTTATATACATAGGAAAAAGGGAAATCATGAAGACTTTAGGAAGCATAAATATGCGCAGTACTTTATTGAGGAGCGATTGGTTCGTATGGGAGAATAATAATAAGAATGAATACAGTGAAAAATGAGGATGAGTATTATCATTATAGTTATAATGGTTGGTTAAGAGGAAGGAATGATTACCATTATCATTGACAGTGGTTGGTTTGTAAAAATTATTGAGAAATAAAAATTTATTATATTTTAATTAATTAATTAATATATTTTAATTAATCAACATATTGTAATTTATTATATTGTAATTTATTACATTTTAATTAATTATATTGTAGTTAATTAATTATTAATAATATTTTAATTAATAAATAATTATATTTTAATTACTTATATTGTAACTAATTAATTATATTTTATTTATTTAATTAATAATATTATTTTAATTAATTATATTGTAATTAATTATATTTTAATTAATTAATTAAAATAATGTAATTGATTAATAAAATATATTTCATTCATTAATTAAAATATTGTAATTAATTAATTAATTACAATATTTTAATTAATAAATGAAATATATTTTAATTAATTATATTGTAATTAGTTAATTAATTACAATATTTTAATTAATCAAAATTTATATTTTAATTAGTTATATTTTAATTAATTGTAACAAGCACACTCTTACATAACAATGATACCCATTCCTCTAGATTAGGAGAGGAATGGGATATTACCCAAAAATGGGTACTCAAAGTAATGACTCTATAATCATAGTCCCTTACCAAACTCAATCTTTCATTCCATACCTATTCTCCTTTTTTCATATCCACTAAACAAGCACACCCTGATTCTTTCTCGTAGCACTCCTCTTAAAGGAACGATACGTTTCTATTAGTTGTAGAGTAAGATTTAATCAAGACAAGTGAAGATAATAAACTGGATCATCAAACGATCAAAAATATAATTAGAATTATGGAAATACAAAAATTTGAAAACTAGCGAAAATTCGATAATATACATGTGCATTTATTAGTTACGAGTTCGCAAGTATAAGAACAAAACATGCATGTTGAAAATTATAATTGATACTGTTAAATGAAATATAGTATAAGTGTAAGGTAACACAATTTTTTGATTACACAAAAAATGAATAATGTTGCTTCTGACTAGGTACTAGAATATTTTCAAACTATAGTAATAATGTTGAATGAATATAACAACAATTTGAGTTTTTATAAGGCAATAAAGTGATCTTTTTAGGTAACAATATCTAACAATAAAGACAACAATTTGTTCATTCGTTAAGAATAACAAGTTAATGTAAAAGTAGAACCTTGTCATCCATATATATACATTAATGTTCATTAAGATATTAATCTATAGTATTGAAGATAGTCATACATACATTAATGTATGTTCTTAAATATGTATTACCAATGTCAATGATAAAACACTGCATCTAAATATGCTATCATATAGAATTCAATCCTTAACATATCCAAAATATAATAGCCAAAAATCACTAACTAAATATGCACCTATGTCATATTTCTCTTCTTCGTATAGAATACAAGTGCATCAACCAAAATATATAACAAAATTAATATGTAAATGCTCTCCAAAATCTTTTAACAAGTACCTCCTTATCCACTTCTAATTATCACCTTCCTATAAAACAAATTAAGTAAATTAGAATTATTCTAAAACTACTATGCTCATAAATGTGTTAATATATCTAAAAATGAAATATTGGTTTATTGTGACCTGTATTAATTAAGACAATTATTGTAGTTAAAAAACAAAAGAAAAAATGATTTAATTTTTTTATTAACAAAGTTAAAAGGCATGAATATTTCAATCCTCATTAGGTTCACTAGATTTGTAAATGGGAACATGAGCAACTAATCTCAATAGGAAAGACAACTAGATGATGTACAACAACAATGAATTGGGGAGCTTTGTCACTTGATATTCTTTATGTTGGTACGTACGATTTGGAGGAATAGAATATTCCCTTTTTGATTAACTAGGTGCAATCAATTTACAAAGCATGTTTATGTTAGTATTATTAGCTTGCGAAGTTGAGATTGAATGAGAGAAAACATTTATTGCATCATTTCTTCTCCATCTAATTTATCTTGTTTTAGTTACCTTTTTATTTTCAAGTGTTCAGCTTTCTCTTGCTCTAATTCCTTTCTCATTCTCTCATTTTCAGCTTCTACTTTTAGGTTCATCTCTTCTTCCAATGCAATCTTGATGGACTATGGATACTCATTAGGAAATTTGTACAAGGCCTTACTCACGATATTATTTTCTTTCATGCTAGATAATTTCACACCCATTCTAAATAGTTTGTTATGTCCAGGCCTTATCACTCCTATATCAACAATAACTTCATCAAGCTTTTGACTATCATTTTTTTTTGCATTTTTCCTATGCGAATCTACAAAAGAAAATTAACGTGTTACTTATCCAATCAAATTGATGTTGATTAGTGTAATTGTAAGTTTTTTTGTAATTACAAACCATATGACAACACCTATATTTCAAACAAGAAATAAAGAAACTTGTAATCGTACTAATGAATGCAAGCACCATATATACTTATAAAGAAACCTACTATAATTCTAGTTATACTATAAATAACTCATTTTGACAAGAATAACATATCAACAATAGAAAAACCAATGAAATGGAATGTAGGTGATATAAGCAGAACAATAACACAATAAGATCAAAAACATAAACAATAAGCAATAAATCCACGCATCTCAAAGAAAGTAGCAATAATATATAAAATTGCTACTTGACAAAACTATACTCACAATTTTCTCTGTTATAGCTTTAGTAGCTTGCTTCTACACTTTTCCAAGCTTTCTTTTATAAGTTGCAAGATACTTTTCAACATTAGAGAATGGAGTTTTATCCTCTTTTTGATTTTTTATTCGTGGAAACAATTGTTAATTAGAGTTTTAAAAGAACTTGATCGATTATAACTCATTAAAGAACATATCACTTCAGAATAGTTACTTGCAAAACTCTTAGGACTAGCTGAGTGCATTTCAGTTTATTGTTTTTTATTTCAAATATTTATTCAAAAAATTTATTGTATATTGTTATACCAATTATATGTCATGAAATTAATTGTAAAAATACTAATACTTGTCATAACTTCACATCTAGGTGGTTCCAATAAAAAATGAGCTCGTTAAAGACTTCTTTACTTATATAGTTGGGATGATTAGCCATTCCTTCTGCATCTGTCATATATTGTTTAAAATACTTTTGTTTCACTCTAGACTTGTAACTTCTCCATGTATCTCCAATAGTCTTCATATCCCATTCTTTATCTTCTAATGGCATAATAAACATCTTCTACAAAGAAATAAATGTTCATTTAAATTTCATAAATCAAATTGAAAGGAGTATTAATATAATTGTTTCTTATATTAACATATTCCTAAATAGGTTATTTGGGAATCTTGCACTAATTAACGTCATTTAAAGGTGTAAGATTTTGTTTACAAACTACAATACCTAAGAAAAGTGTGAATTTAGTCAGCATCTTCTTATTATGAATAACTACCTAATTAAGAGCATTAAAAAGAATTGGTTTTCTTTATTCTATAGATCGTACATGAAACTCCTTGAGCAAAGTTAGATTACCTTTGCATTGAGCAGTGTCAATTTCTACAATCAAATTCAGAGGTACAACATCTATGTTTATATCATTTTCATTTTCTTGCATTGCAATTAAATTCAGAGGTACAACATCTATGTTTATATCATTTTCACTTTCTTGCATTGCAATCAAATTCAGAGGAAGATTAGAAGCTTGGACTTCTACTATATTTTCGTATGGTTCTAATCATTGTTTTATAATTTTATTTAGTAGCTATTGCCATTTTAGAAAAGTAGACTCTTGTTGAACAATTGCTTCCTTTGCTTCAACTTCAACCATATGCTTACGTGATTCAACCCCTCCAATTACTCGTTCAATTTATGATTGTTTCTCAACAAGTTTCTTTTGTTTTTTAATCTTTAAAAGTCATCAACACTACCTGAAGGATGGAAAGGTTATGGTATGCCATTCTTCTTAGAAGTTTGGTCCTTCCTTTTCTATTAAAATTTATAACAATTAAAACCATGGAATAGAAAAAGAATAATTATAAGTTTATTTATCTATATTAATAATTAAAATTTTTTTATTCATAATACAAAGAGGACTAAAACTAACTAATTGTTGTGTAAAGCAAATTTATTAGTAGAATAACAGCACATATATATGCCAAAACAAATGTGGAAACATATACCTCTTTGTAGATAACAGTTGTAATTATTACTAATGTGTTTTCTTTATTGATTTGGCATTGCTCTTCAGTATCATCCAAATGCTTTTGCTCTCCATGTGACAAGTCAGCTGAACCTCTTAACTTATAAGCCCTACTACTTTCTAAAAAGTTTACTATAGACCTTGGTATAACAAACTTGGTCGCACATGTTTGCTTATAACCTTTTTTCATCATAAAGACCTATAACAATAAACAATTATTAGATTAGTAAATGTTAAAAGCAAGTTTCATAATAACAATTAGGGAATGCAAACTTTCCCTTACTACTCGATCGTACAACATTGAACATACTCAAAACTATTTAATTATATATAACAAGGCAACATGAATTTTAAATGATTGATTTGTTGAACCATCATACGTCTCTACCCCAAACTCCTACAACTGCATCAGTTCTTTAATCTATGATTGCAAGAAAAAATCAATATCTTTTCTAAGAGAAGTCGGGCTAGTTATAATTAAAGATAATATCAAATTTTTTGATTTCAGACATCTCCATAAATTACAGTTTACTAAGATTATGGGCCATGTATTGTGTGAAAAAGATTACATCCTTTATTGGCAAGAGCTAACCTAACATTACGAGGATCTTGCGCCAACTAAGGATATAATGAGTCAAAGTCTTTCTATGCTTGGCCATCGACATAATGTCTTGAATTATGATCTTTAGGACACCCCTTATCATGTCATTTCATGAATTCAGCTAATTTTGGATGCATGTAAATATGTTGCAACCTTGATTTTGATGGAAACTATCTAAACACCTTGGTTAGAATTTGCCTCACATTAGAGGTTGTACAATGATCTTTGCTATTTTCACTACTGCAACTTTGTTTCCACCTAGATACACCACACACTTTGCAGTTGATTGATTGCTCATCATTCCACTAATACAAAATACAATCATTGGGACATACATGTATCTTTGTATAATGAAGTCTTAAATCCTTCACAAGTTTTTTTATTGCATTAAAAGACTTAAAATCCTTGCAATGGAAAAGGCCTCTTTAAATACCCACATAAGATTTGCATAAGCTGCATTACTAATTCCATAGGTACACTTAAAAAAATATAGTTAAATGGTCAAATAAAGTTTAAAAAAACTTTGACAAACAAGATATAACTATTGTTTTCCTTCCTTTACTAATTTAAAAAACCTCTCATAATCAGCTGTTGAACAATTACTAACTCATGCAACAACTGTTGGTATCTTCATCTATATCTTTAAAGGTGTCATGTAGTAACTATCTATATTATCATATACAAACCTTCCATCAAATTCATCACTATCATCCATATTTATACTTGCATTAATTAATCCTTTATTAAATTCCCCCATATCCTATAACAAATTCATCAACAATCAAATGATAATATACAATATTTCCTAGATATCAATAATAATTGTAGCACTTCTTGCATAGACAGAAATTTCATTCCTGCTAGCCACCTTAAAGAAAACCTTTCCAAGAAATTGATCAACCACACTTATATATTGATAACTATATCTAGGAAAAGTCATCCAATGCCTATCTTCCATTTTAGATTATATTAATAACTAAGAAAATTTCACTATGACATACTAACCTAGTTTGAATTACTAGTAGATTGTTTTAGAGAAATATACCTGAAGTATCCAAATAGTAGTAATCTTGTCAATTCTGATTTTTACTTCAATTATATGTAAATCCAAATGCTTTAGTAGTAATTTTGCAATAAGTAAAAAATCACGAATAATGAACTTTTATGTTATTGCTATCATGGAACTAAAAGCTTGTGTGCTTAAAATTTAAAATTTAACAATATACATAGGAAAAGAAATAACTAAAGATTGCTATTTAATGTGAAATTTATCCAATTAATAATGTAAAAGGTATCTAAAATATTATAAAATTTAACAAAATCTAGATTATGATTTTTAAAATTCATTTAATAATGAATGTAAAAGGTGTCTAAAATATTATAAAACTCAATAAAAGGTAGATTATGATTTTGAAAAGTGATTAAAGTTATAGGGTAGCAGGTTACAAAAAAGTAGAAAATGATGTAGGCAATATGTTTGGACCTAAAAGTGTCTTTTCCATTAAAAAATTTGATGTTCAAGTCAAATTGATGACTATTTTTTCTTAAATTTTATGAGAAATTAATATTTAAAATTTCAAAACAATCATAGTATTGGACGATAAAAGTGAACTCTAAGTGTTTATCTTCTTCTTCCACTGTTATTTGTTAAGAAAGTAGATAACCTAACTTTGATAAAAGCAAGTTTATTAATCACAATTTCACAAACTGCAACAGTGAAACCCAGCTACAATTTAAGTAATTTCTTATTCTAATAAATGCAATGCTAAAATTTTCTTCATAGGATGATGTTAATGTGATGAAATTGGTAAAGACCAACGAAACATATTAAACCTAATTAGTTCCTAAATCCACAATTAGAGGTGAAAACAATTTGTTTCTTGTAAAAATTATATCGATTCATAACCCACTTTTTCCACTATGGCAAATTTGTAGAACTTGCACTATAAGTTAGTCAATGTTCTAATATAGTGTATTTGGACTATATTGCACAAACTTCATTCAATTTACATTGATACAATTAAATCAAACTAAAAGGTGAAATCTTACTCATATCAATATACATCCAAATCACACCTTAAAGAGATAAACATGTTTGCTTTTTCAATATCACTATCCAAAATGTTAATGATTCAATGATAAGTACTAGAAATAATTTAAAACTAAACTAGAATCAATCATAAGCATATGTTTAATGGCTTCTTCAATAAATGGGTGCCAGTAATGTATGACTACATAGATCTTAGTTTGGCATTGTTTTTACAAAGAGCTTTCTTTAACTCTTCTGCTCAAATAAAAAGCATTGCCAATAAGGCAAGATTCTTTGAAACAAATAAATAAAAACACTGAGCAAAACTTTTATCATATATGTAATGGGGGATGTTATCATAACAAAATATCACCATCCCCAACATAAATCATTATGCTCATTTTTTTGAAGTGACATTTTAGAATAATAATGATAAGCAAGTAAAGCATCAGAAATTGGTTAAGAGTTATTGAGGTAAGCAAGTGACATGGGCATCTGTAATCTATCGTATATAAGAACCACTACCAATTGAAGCGTAACCTTCCTTATTCTTTGGTGCCTGAAGAATTGATATAAATTGGACCAGCTATTTTTGCAAAAAATGAAACAACCTTGTAATCAAATAATGTCCTGTATAATATAACAAAAAAATATATTCAAAAGACAAAATGAGATACCAAAAATGCAAAGAGAAATAAAAACCAAACTGTAATAATTGCTTTTAACATCAAATACGAAAAAACCAAAATGCAACAAACCAAAAATCATAATGAGACGTATATGCATTTAACTCCAAAAAGCTTTAACTTTGCCTTCTCAAAGTTCAATTTTATGTTTAACTCTATTGCATCTATACGATCGATGGAGAAGACCAAGGAATATCATACTCTTTTTCAAATGAGAATGATGACCGAGAAGTTATTGCTTATTGTCTACTTTGTAAGCCCAATTTCCCATCTTGTAACTTGCTTTCTTTTTTCCTTCTGAAAGGTTATGCACACAGTTGCTTCAAGGAACAACAACGGGGGAGTGCTTGGTAGGGACTAAAAAATTGAGGAAGCAAAAAGGGGGAAATGATTTTGACGCTTGATTCAAACTGTATAATCCTCTATTATATTTTTCTATTATCGTTGAGTTATGTAAAAGTTAATTATAATTCCTTTATTTTTTTCCTTCAAATATTATGTAAAATATGATATCTGAAATAGTAACACTTGTTCAGAGATGACAAAGTAACATAGCTCAGCTCCAATTGACAGAATTTTAAGTTAGGCTTGGACTTTTAGGAAAAATTAGGCTGAGCTAGAGTTTAGGCTATCCAACTCAACTCGGTTCGAAACAAATTTTTTTATGTAAAATGATATCATTTTAAGAAAAATGACATAGTTTTAATTTTTAAAAATTATAAAAATAAATTTAGTTAGGCTCAGGCCATCAGGTTTTATTTGTTGCTTAATCAGCTTTGTCAATTCTCTTATTGTTTAAAATACTTTATTAATTGCTTAAATTAGTAACTATTTTAGTTGTTGAATATATAAAATTTAAAAGCGACCATTTTTTATTTTTGGCCTTTTAAATATATGGTAACACATCATTATACTAGTTTTAAGTAACTTTAAAAAGTGTTGCTTTTTAATATTATTAAAGGTATTACTTTAAAAATCATTGCATTATACTAGTTTTAAGCAACACATTTTAAAATTGTTACAAATTTATTGTTGCCTAAGTTCTTTTTGCAGTGGTGGTTAAATATAAAAGTCAATGTTAATTATTAGACACTAGATATGTAAAACATAAAATACGAAACACTATAATTGAGTGGAAAAGTTAATTTGTTATAAATTATGATATATGTAGTAGGAATGAGAACAAATAAACGAGAGTAATAAATGGATAAGAAAACTCATTTTTTGTTTAATAAAATATTTTGTAAAATAAGAGGGTTTTCTAAGATTAAGAAGTTTTGGGGGAACAAAGATAAGATTAGAGAATGATTTTGTGTGTTATATAAAATGGAAAGATTGAAGAATTTTGTAAATAAAAAGAAGATGTGAAAAATATAGGACCATTATATGAGAGAGAGAAAGCTTTGATTGGTAGGAGAGAGACAGAAATAGTTGAGAAATTTTGAAGGAAGGATTACTTTTCCTCTTTGTTACAATAGGTGCATTTGTCATAGGCACATAGTTGTTTTATTTCATAATTTTGTTACATTTTGAGAGCAACTAATGGTGGACAAAAGTCTTTACATGTGTTTTTAGGCTTTTATGTGTTGTAAGATTTTGCAGGTATTGGTCTATCATCTATTCGTTGCCTTCTTTATATAACAGTAAACTTGTAGGATTTGTTTGGTGACTTGTTATTAATAATATTTCTCTTTCTTTTAAGTCTCTAGACCATCTAGCATCAGGAAATATTTGAAAATAACAATCTTTATTATCTTGTAATAAATTTAATGTTGAAGTTGATCGAGATTCTAGTGATTGTTCCATAATATTTAATATTCTTCTTCTGTTTTTACTTAGCTAGTAAAGTAATAGCATTTAATTTCAATAATAAAAACATGACAAACTCACTACTTGTTTCTTAAAATGACTATGAATTTGAATAGCTAATGATAAAGCTTTGTGGTTTTGAAAAAATTTGTCTCACCATTTTTTTCCTTGAAGCTTCTTCTTAGGATTGGTGTAATCATACCTTCATATTACGACGTATAGGATAAAGAATTTTGAAATAAATAATGATGGTAAGAATATGTCTTCATAGTTTTTTAGTTGATATTTGGTTTTAAGAATAAAATAACCTTGATATATCTAGGAAGAATATTTATGGAAGTGATTTATATCATTTTCACTAGTTATCAAACAAAAATGAGAAATTATTAGATCTAGCATTGGATAAAAATAACAAATAATAATGATTAAATGTGTTTTAAATATAAAAAAGTTAAACCACACTTGTTGATAGTAAAAATAGTTATAAGTTAATGCATATTGGAGGTTTTCTAGAAAATCTTACCTTAAAAATTTTCAAGAACCAAAGTTATTGGGCTCACTTTATACGATTAATAACCTTCATAATTTGTAAGGGAAATAGGCTTCAAGGTTTTATTAAGTTCAATAAAATGATGTTTGGTTTTGATGACTTTCGAGAATATGTAGATAATTTTGATAAGAACCTATGTTTATAATGCCAATTTTTTTGGGAAGAAGCTTTATGCAACTTTTGTAGGATTTGAATTGTAAAAATTATATTCTATTGTTGAACTATTTGAAATAACTATTTCTCGAAATAGGTACATTAAAAAGAAGAAATTTGTAATGATGAGTTCTGTAAGCTCTGAGAAGTGATATTAAGGATTGTTGATTTTATAAAATAGGTTGCTATGGAGGTTTTGTTTAGTGCAAAATCATTTTTCTCTTTGTATTTTTTGTAAGTATTTGTTTGTATGAGTAGTCTTCTAGAGAATTTTTAAACATTATTTCTATTTCTGGTATCATAGATAGGTGGCATGATCATTCTCATATATTTATTTAATGAGATAAAGATGATAAAACCTTACCTCATGATTTTAAAGAAATGAACAGTATTGTTTTCTCCTTCTACACAATTTCATACTATAATTTAGTTGGTTAGGTTGTTGCATGTTGCAAAAGTTTTAGTAAGAGTTTATGGGACTTTGTGAGGCATTGTTGAAGGTTTCCTTTGAGGATAATAAGATTTTTTAGATTTGGTATCATGATCAATATTGTAAGAACTTACGAGTTAAAAAGTCAAATATAAAATTTGCTTCATCTTTAACAAATCAATATCAAAATAAAAAATAATTGAAATAGCTAATTATCTACCAAAAAATTGGTTCAATGCCATATTTTATATATACTTTTATAAGACATCTTTTATTGATCTGTAGTCAAT
Organism: Erythroxylum domingense; assembly: GCA_025594535.1. Lineage (NCBI taxonomy): Eukaryota > Viridiplantae > Streptophyta > Magnoliopsida > Malpighiales > Erythroxylaceae > Erythroxylum > Erythroxylum domingense. The sequence goes on along the minus strand of JANQBM010000006.1, from coordinate 5,861,197 downwards.
ATGAAAAATAAAATTTTGGTTTAACAAATTTCTCTAAAATTTTGTAATATATAATATAGAAAGAACATTTTTAATAATTAAATTGTTACTTTAGGTAGGATTAAAATGGTCAAAAGTATATTGTATAATTTGTCATTTGTCATCAATAAATTGTTTAAAAAATCCCCCATCTCGTAATCAAAGGCATATGTCAAAGTTTTAGGCATTCACATTTAAATATTTTTAATTTTTCTTTTGATTTGTTTTACTATTTTAGTCTATTTTTATGTTCAGTGAACATGTTTTTTTAAACATATCATTTAATAGTTTACATAATCAATTTCATAATGTAGGCTAGGCTTTGTAAAAAATTTTAAAATTATTTTATGTCTATAAATTGAACAAAAAATTTCCTCTTGAATTCGAAAGTTCTTTTCATAAGTGTTATTATAGCTTGTTGAATAGAATCTCCTAAAAATCTATTTCTTTTCAGAAAAAAGGATATTTTGATTTTCTTTTTGAAAATTTAAAATTGGTATTGTAAAAACGAAAGTTGTAACAACTTATATACAATCCTGTATAAGGATATCAAAATGAAATGAAAACAACCACTATTGTTCTTCTAGAAAACCGTACTCATATTACACCAATTAAATCATCCATATCGTTTTGAGTTCCTGGCTGATGTTATCCTGCTTCCTTTTAGCCACCATTGTTTCTCTAATCAAATTGACTATGGACTCGGTAAGCTCATATTTTGGTTGTTCTTCATGCTTATAAATCCTCCTATTCCTCTCCCTCCATAAATAATAAATGGCCATATGAAACGATGTCTTGATAATAAGACTATCCCGCTGCTCTATCTTGGAATACCGAATGATATCATTCCGCACTTCATTCCATTGGAAGGAGATCCTCAGAAGTCTTAGCAAATTCAGAATTCTACTCCACACCACTTTTGTATATTGACATTCAAAAAACAAATGATCTCTACTCTCATTTACTTGTTTACACAACACACATAAGGGGTCAAAATTACCAAACCATTGATCCTTCGTTCTCAACCTATTCAGGATAGTTAACCACAAGAAAATAGCTGATTTTGGACTTTAATACCTGCTTCCATACTAGGTCCGCCCACGGCACTGCTGTCAAAGATGCTCTCTCTATGGTGTATGTTGATTGTTTGTGAAAACGCCGCTATTATGGGCAGCCCAAGTAATCGTATCAGCCCTATTATTTAGTTGCATTCCACCAATGTATGAGTCTAGCACATGGCAAAATCTGACATTGGTCCTTCTTGTCCTCTCCTGGAAAATCCAGCCCACTGTTGCCTCCTTCGGAATTCTATTTCTTAAAGGTTGCAAGTCAGGTCTGTCCCATAAAGGATTGTTCAAGGACCAATTATCAAACCAGAAACTAATCTCCTCTCCATTCCCCAACCGGACCTTCATAAAAGGATAAACTTTCTCTCTAAGCAGCAACAAAGTCTTATAGCTCCAAGAATAATCACACCGATCATTGTTTTTGATAATGTAAATGAATGCCTTAATATGTTAAAAATGTTGTTTTGTTAAAGATGAAAATACCAACATGTCATCCATATAAACTATACAAAATTTAAAATATAGTGAAAAAATATCATCATAATTAAATGAGCATTTATTGAATTTAAAAGGTACATGCAATTCAAATTGTCTAAATATTATTATAAAAGCAGATCTTTAGGATTTATTTGCTGGAACTCCTCCCCGGGCGGGTCCACGGCCTGACGTCCTACGTGACATCTGGACTCGTGGCCCACGGGGGAGGAATTCCCCACCAAGGATACTTAAAACGAACAAATTTATTTAATTTACCTCCGTACATAA
>JANQBM010000006.1:5800492-5843661 GCA_025594535.1 Erythroxylum domingense | reverse complement strand
AAAGAGAAATTTGGTTTTTAAAAATCTTGTAATTTTCAGTTACTGGTTTTATTATTTAAATGTATGTGATGCCATGTGGAGTTCAGTAGTGATCGCACGTAGCACTCCCTTATCTTAGGATATGTATCGGAATGACCTACGGGCGTCCCGGTGCGTACCCTAGGGTAATGGGGTGTTACAACTTTAGTACTTTTACTTCCGAATTGTGCCTAAAACCACATATGAGTCAAAGCGAGTATCTTAAGTAATTTCATAACATTAATTGCTAAGTGTTATGGAATAATTATACAATCAATTAAGCACATATCATGTATGGGAGACAACATAATGCTTGCTCAAAAGCTATTCAAAGACTACAATTAGAAAGAACATGTTAAAAGTTGTGCTCTCAAAATAAACTTCACTAAGGCTTATGATATTGTGGAGTGGTTCATTATTAATTATCTTCGTGCTTTTGGTTATCCCAGTAGGTTTATTAATTGGATTTATGCTTGCATGTCAACAGTATCCTTTTTAATGTTAATGAATGGAGAACCTACACATCTTTACCAAGCAGCTAGGGGCATAAAGCAAGGTGACCCACTATCTTTATAACTTTTTACTATCACTATAGAAGTTATTCAAAGAATGAAACACATGTGTATTGATGAAAGCTCAGTTTTCAGACATCATTATAAATGTAGAGAGTTCAATATTACTCAACTTGCTTTTGCAGATGATTTACTCATATTATGTGCTAATGACACTTCTTCAGTTGAAGTTATTTTATCATCTTTATAGAGATTTAAAGAAGTTTCTGGGATGAGATTTAATCCTCGAAAAAGCTCTGCTTACTTGTCTAAACTAAGCCCTGATGACTCCTTAAGGGTGATTACTGAAACAAGACTGTCCATTCACCAGTTACCATTTATTTACTTGGGAATTCCTATCTCCACAAGGAAGCTTAAGGAGGTTGAATGTAGACCTCGCATTGATAAATTTCATAAAAGGATTTCCACTTGGACTAATAGGTTCTTATCTTATAGAGACTTTAGCTTGCTATTTCAATCTTCAATAATTTAGACATCTATTGATTGTCTCACTTAGTTATTCCTAAAGGAGTTCTGAAGAAGATTGATAGAAGCATAAGAGACTTCATATGGCATGGGTTAAATACTATTGGTATGAAGAGTTGCAAAGTTAAATAGAGTGTCACTTGTCTTCCCAAAGAAAATAGAGGGTTAGGAATCAACTCTGCTAGGATAATGAACCAAGTACTGTTAGCTAAAAAGTTATAGAAAATATGTCATAATAAGAGAAGCCTCTGGGTGAAATGGGTGCATATGTTTCATGTCAAACAAAGAAGTATTTGGTCCATCTCTCATAAAAGTACTCATTCCTATACTTTTCAACAAATCTTATGTACTAAGCCAATCTTACATTCTCATATCAAGCACTACATTATAGATGGAAGAAGTACTAAATTATGGTTTGATAATTGGCATTCTCTTGCTCCTTTATGCTATACACAATATTTCATTACTCTTAGAAGGCTGATTCTTAAAAATACTATATTGTAAGAACTTATTCAGAATGACAACAGGTAGGGCAATTAGCCCAATTGCAAACAGTATGCCAGATTAGAGGCTACAGGATGAAGTTAGATGGGAGTTACATAACTCACATAAGTTTAATGTTATTTCTTGTAAAATGTTGCTTCTTGGTCCACTAATCAGGTTTCCTTTTTATATATTAATTTGGGGTTTTGGTATCACTAAAGCTCATTCTTTCATTCTCTGATTAGTAGCTATTCAAAAGTTAGGTACCAGAGATAGCATTAAATTTTAGATTCCGAATAAGAATTGCCCTTTATGTACCTATGAAGTTAAATCACTTGATCACATCTTTTTCAAGTGTTGTCATACAAGCCAACTATGGAGAAAATTTCTCAACTTGTTTGATCTGCATGACATAAGCCTCAGCTGGTTGAAATGTCTATCTTGGATTATGGGTTTTAAATAGAAAGGAAAGGAAGATTGCAAGGTTTTTAGGGTTAGTTTTGCTATGTTAGTTCATCATGTTTGGATGATGAAAAACACCAAGTTATTTGAGAAATTTGAGCAGTTCAACAAATTCAATTAGATAGGTTTTTACCTCAAGTTTAGATTGAAGATTAAGACACTCAAATGTTATCTTAATATGTAGTTTGCTATTATGTTATACTCCAAACATGTTATATTCTTATAGTTTGCTATTATGTTATACTCCAAACATGTTATATTCTTAAATTTGAGCAGTTCAACAAATTCAATTAGATGCAAATGTCATCTTAATATGTAGTTTGCTATTATGTTATACTCCAGTTGTTGGGGATGAATTTCAGTTTTTATTGTAATTTCAACCTTTTTAAATGAATACATTACTTATTTTCCAAAAAAATTATAAAAACTTGTATATTGTCAAATATTTCTTGATATTAATCTAAATTGGAAGTCATTGTTAATCCTACAGTACTTTAACTACATGACGATTATGTGTTTCATATTTATAACTTGTTATATTCTTATAATTGGGAGAAGGTAAAGATTTTTTAACTATTTTATATTTTATTTTTTTGAATAGGAGATTTATTCTAATTTTTGTCTTATATTTTTAGAGGTTTTACTACAATGAGAGGGATATCCTTTAAAATGTAATGATATTGCTAATATTAAAGTTATGACAAGATCTTGTATAAGTTTATTATTTTTATTTAGAATGATTCCTCCTTCATGTATTCTTAGTATTTTTAGCATACCATATTATTGTGACTGAATTAAGTAGTAATTTGATAATTTCTTTGAAAATTTTACTATTAATATCTTAGTTATAACATGGTCAATGATTCTAAATTGTGTTCTACATACGTTAGCAACCATTGTTATTTATTGTAATGCATTTAATATGTCATATGCAAATATATCACTTATATTTCACTCAAAAATAGAGGTAATATTATAGTTAATTTGTTAATATGTTTAGTTTGTTATTAATATTGATACTAGGAGCAATGGTTTTGTGAAAATAAAGTCTTGGTGTGGCTTTCCAATTTGAATTTGTTTATTATTGGAAAAGGGAGTTTTAAACTATTAGACTTTGAATTACTATCTTCTTCAATCATATTAGGTGTTTATGAACTCAAAATTACTTCTTGTGAAGTACTAATTTATTCCCACTTGGCTCCTAGTTTTTATGAAAATTTTGTTTGTTTTTTTACTGCTAAGATATTTAATATTTGTGAAAATGGAATATTGATAATAATATTTTTATCCTATTTAATTTGTTTTATATAACTAAGAGGGAATCTCTAATATTAATTTTTAATTTGTTTAAATCTATTACTAAAAACTTCATATAATTTAAATATAGGAGTTTTACTAAAAGAGTCCTTTTTCAATAATAATAGGGTTTTAATGTTTTTTCTATCTTAATGAATTGATTTTCTATAGTTTGTAAGTATCTATTTTATAATTATTTTGATAGAAATGTTTTTATTGTCTTTTGAATCTATTTTATTTTTCATTTTTAATTTGGATGTTTACTAAATGTTTACTCTATTATTGTTACTAAGAAAATGACATTCTACTATATTTTCTTAAACATATATTTTAACCCATTCAAAAAATATATTATATATTTTTGCATTTGTTTAATAATTTCTTGAATTTATTTTCTTTATTTGATAAAATTATTAAAAATTATAGTCTTTTTTATTTTGTAAAGAATAAGAATTTCTTATAAATATTTTTTTATTATGTTCCAAATAGATATAGTTCATTGTTTCCATTTTCAATTACTAAAAAAAAAAGTTAGACAGGTTGGAAATAATTGATGCTCAATACTTAGTATGTCTTGATAAATTGATTATGATATGTTTTGATTATAATCTATACTTTAGAAACTAAAATTAGATCCATTAAAAGTTAAATATTCTACTAAATCTTTACTTAGAACAATTGTAATAGATGGAATTATTAAAATTTTATCCAAATCAATCGTGCTTACAATATCCTCTTATCAAAATTTGTTGATTTTCTATTATCGGGCAGTCTTTACAAAATAAAAATGAAAATATTACGGTTTTTAATATTTTTTATAAAAAAAATTCAAGAAAATTGTTATAATTTTTGTTAGAACTATAAAATACATGGACTGGAAAATTGACAGTGACAGGGACCAATCCGTGTTAGATCGATGTCACAAGCTTTTTTCTTCCTTAAAGCCTACATGACAATAGTCAACAAAGTCGTCTATCGTCATAGCATATAAGCCCATAAATACTGGATATCATTATTTACTTTGACCCATAATCGAATCTTGGGCCCTAATTGAAGCCCAAAATTAGATGAAAAGACAAATACAGCTAGCTATAATACTTTTATTGACATAAAAAAATGGAAGTACAAATAGCATCGCCTGTAATTTCTTCACTTCAATTATAGACGAGGTTGAGTTTGATACGATGGACGTTAAATAAATCTTCCAAAATATGTAACGGTTAACAAATTATGTACACATAAATCTTTATTAAACTTGTGATTGCATTATAAGCAATGTATCACTATTTAAATTTATCAAACTAACAATTGGCGGTAAAGCTTTTATTTTCTAATAAATTTTTAGAGTATCCCACGATTTGACTATTGATTAATTGAAAATTAAAATATTAAAGAGTTAATAAATATTAGAGTAAACTAACTAAATAGTTAGTTCCAGTCATTTTAATAATGATTGGACCAAAGCCCAATTTTTATTAATGAATTTTATATTTTACCTATATTAGAAATTCTAATATGATATCAGAATAGGTCTAATTCAAATTCTTAATTTTTTTAGTTAGTAAGAGTCAACTAATTAGATAATTAGTTATAATCATTTTGATAATGATTAAACCTAAACTTAATTCTTATTAATAGACTCTATATTTTATTCATACTAAAAATTGTAATACAAATTCACAACACAACATAGTAACAAATGAGCTGGTACGTAAATTTGTCTTACTCAATTGTTCACATTTGACAAACCAGGTGTTGACATTTCAAATTTTTACGGTGTTATCATTTCAAAAGAAGTGAATTAAATGGGTATCATTTGTCATTTTCTGAAGCTCACATGAAAGTTTATAGTCCACTGACCATGCAATAGAGTCGCAGACAGCTGGTGTTGAATAAAAAGGCCACAAACCACCATGAGGTCTCCCAAAAAGAAACAGACCACTTGTGTACCGTATTTCCCTGTCAAACTCAAGCGCCTGCTTGGGCTCAGCTGCTCTATTTAATGCTCGGCCTACCAAGCGGGAGGACACAGGATCACCTATTCGGCTTGGGACCAGTTGGGATTTAATGAATTTGGACCACACCACAACACATTCCTACATTTAGTTCTCTTCCTTTCATCCTCAGATTTCTACATTTGTATGATTTGGCATGTTTGTTGAGTTTGCTTCCTGCCTGCCTGTACTCCTCAAGCATTTGTATACTTACTCCAAATTAACTAATGGCATGTCTTCAGCCCAAAGTTAAGCTTCTCAAGCTTGTATTAGTTAGTTAGTTATCCGAGGCCTAGCCTTCTGGGCCGTATTTGGACTTCAATAATAACATCTTACTTATTAAATCTCTATATCCAACAAGCTTATTAAAATGACGATATAGATGGAATGATGACTTATCACAATTATTCAATATGATGTATATGCGTGGCTTAAAATTATGGAACACGCCATTAGGTCGATCGTGGTGTGGTGTGCCAAACTCTAGGCTACACTCTACTACAAGAGAAGACAATCACAGACTCCTCAAGCTACGGCGGCAACAGGGTTGCTGACGACCAAATAATGCCACGTGGAACCGCCGTGTCCTAAAGTGAAAACTCAAAAACAGCAGGAGATCACGAGGGCCAAAGATTCTAAATTGGATACGAGACGTTGACAGGTCTTTATTCATTTCGGGACAGATTTTCTGTTGCGCCTATCTTGTTCCTTCCTATTTCTAACAAATCTCATCCATTCATTGCAATAAGTTGAATGGCTGAGATTTACCGGAAACAAACTTCTACTAGCATCAGCCCCTGAACGTAACGGCTCCGACGAGACGACATCTGGGTCTCTTACCTTTTAATCTTTGTCTTGCTGAGCTATTCACTAGGTAGCTAGCTACTACTGTGTACGAATGCTTAAGCCGTGTCTTGTCGGCATCTGAAGTCAGAAGACCGCTGCTTCATTTGGAATTTTTTGGCTCCTTGGTCAGGTGCCATGGTAAAGTAGTGCAAGTTAAAGACCACGGAACTTTGTGAACACAACTAATGGAACCCCTTAAGAGCCGGTGGTAACAGGGAATAAATGTGATAAATGAAGAAGATAAAATCTTGTTCACGGGAAATTTAGATCAGGGCATCACAACACAAAGATTTTGTATGTGCACGTTTTGTCTTTGAGTACGCGGTAGAAAATATCTGTTTGTTAAAATTGACATTGCTTCGCCTTCATGTTTGCGAGAAAGGAGACAGGTTCGGTGCAAAACACATCAAAACTTGATCAAGTAACGACAACAGCTATCGACATTTTAACGCCTGTAATTTGATATAGACCACACCCTGGAATTAAGTACAAGGAAAAGAATTCTTAAATTTTCTCCTTCTCCCTAATTTCTGTTTTAGCAAGATACTGTATTGCTCCAAGGTTTTAACGCGGTAGAGGAAATAAATATGCCTACGAAGAGTCGAGAGCTTCCCAGCTGACATGAATATCCAAAATTAATAAGAAAGTGGTCCAAAATGTTACCAACTTGCCGAGGTCTCCCCTGAAGGGGCAGACTCCTCTATAAAAAGCGGGCATCACCAGTTCCGTATTATCTAGTACAATACAACTAAGACCATTGGATTTGTATGTCTTAGTAAAAGCACAATGGACCATGTTCAAGGCTTCAGGTCTCACTCACACAAATATATATCTTAACATTCAATCACTTTCTGGACCATACAAATGCAATCAGATTCGGGTTACCTGGTACAGCGACTGAGTGGCCAGCTTTATTTTCTTTATGTTTTGTGATTTAAACGCTATTGAGAGTTTGTTCCGACTTCAGCTTGGATTAAGAACTGTTAGATTCTGATGATCTTGGCTTCCAGTCTTCAAATCTACTTCTGAGGTTAGACCAGCAGGCAAAAAGTACGAATTACGTTAGAATTCATAGGCGAACTTGTGATTTAGACTTTTAAGTCACGCATATAATTTATATAGGCAAAATCACAGTTCATAAAGTTTACATGATTATGATTTTGAAACATTATAATCTATGTACGACCTAGCTCGTGTGCGAGTAAGATCGTAGCATTATGAACTTCATTTGAGCGGCCTATCCAACCTGTCAACAACAACAACCAATTGCAATCATAGTTTTTGACTAACTTAAAGACGTTTCAGATCATCGTTTTAACTTTTTTGTTAAAAATGAGATGTGCCAATTTGCTTTACAATCTTTTTCTTCGTGAAATTGCAATCTTTTTGACCAAGAATCACTCATTGTGGACCTTTGCTTTGGAATGTCATGGTTTTGTCTGTCTGATCCCTTTTTGTGTAGAGTTCCTCTCATTGTCCAATCAAAGGTTGTTTCTTCTCCATACATTTTGGCCTTTTATCTTGAAAAGTAAGGTTTTTTCGGTGATTGCAATCTGTAGGGCATTTGAGGACCAAGAGAAAATCCCGCAAACAAAGCTGCACAAATTAGCCTGGCTTAATCTCATAATCTTATCTTATTTTCAAAAGCAGGCTCCAAATGTCAAAAACTAAGACACAAAAACAGCCTCATGGCGTTTTTGGTACACCTCCAAGCTATACAAATTAAAAAGGAACATAAGCTCTTGACTTTATCTTTCTCATTTTCTTCTGCAATGAGCATCAAAATGTGTGAACTAAGAAGAGGTTGTTACTATAATTCTTCTTTAGTGACTTCTGGTTTCCCCCCTTTTCGACATCAGATCTCGAGTTGTTCTGATAAAGAAAATAATGAAAGATTATAGTCACTAATCAACGTCGACCACAACTCACGGGCAGTGCACATGCGATGAAGAATTATATCACTCGTCCATGATAAAATCTTCTAGCTTCCACACAAGGACACGCAATCACTTTTACATCCCAGATCTTTCTTTATCAGTCAGATTACAAAACAATTTTACCATTAAGACTTTTAACTAATTATGACAACTAAAATCCAAAAATAAGAACACTAACTAAAGACCCCTAATCAAGAATCTCCACAACCACCTTTTTCTTGCTCTCTTTTTAGTTTTTCTGAATGAAGCGGAATGTCTGTTACCTTTGAGGAAAGTTAAGATAAAGAAAAGGAGGTATATGTAATGATGGTGTAATGCAGATCAGTAACAGATTGGAGGCATTGAAGTGATTTTGTGATCAAAGTGAGACCCCTTTGCATTATTGGAAAACATATGAGCTGGTTTTGTACTTAAGCAGCACCTATAAAGTTTTAAAAAGTTGATTTCAGTAATTAAGACAAGTCAAATTTCAATATTCAATTCCATAGATTTAGACCCTCGCTTGATTCCATCCCTTACTTTCGCAAAATCTTCATCCCAATGTGAGCCAAAAGGTCCATTTGACAAAAGTTTCTTACACTTGGGTTACAGACAGACAGATAATTGGGTCCCTCCCAACTCCCAATTCTGTCTTCCTTTTAATAATCCCCACTTTCTCTTTTCTCCCACTAACAACCTAAAAAGAGAAAATATGATGAAAATCCTCCTTAGCGCTTACTATTCCAACACTAGATTACATTGGTCCCCATGCAAAACTTTCACATGTTCTAACAAGACCCTGAGAGCTTTAGGTGTCATTCCAAGCTGCAAAAATTGGCAAGTGAGCCATGGAGATTGCCGCTGACCTCAGCTGCGCTGATTGAAACCAGGGGGTAATGCCAGTTGTTGGGCTAATGTACTTTGATGCCAATGGAGGTCTGGCAAACAGCATTGCAGCATCATTCTTATCTGGGCTACCTTCCCTGGAGCTACTTAAACTGGTAATCAAAGATGAGGGGTTAGAGAAATGAGGCCCTATCTTTTCTGAATCATCTATCGCTTGTTGCGCAACATTCACTGAATCAATACCAACAACATCTTGTATAGGTACTGACATGGAAGAACTGCGATTATTCCCTTGATTCAAGGATTTCGGATCAAGAGACTGAAGGGAAACATTTGGCTCTTGCTGTGGTGATTGATAAGAGGCCACCTTCCAGTCTGAAGCTTTGCCATTGCCATTATCAATCTTTACTGATTCACCATTGGAAGAGTTGTTGTAATCAATAGCGTCACAACTTACTGTTGTCCCTTTGTTTCGCCTCGCAAGGTCTCCAGCTAGTAGAGTGCTGCTGGCCATAATCCTTTCGACGTCATATCTTGTTATGTCAAAGTTCGTCACAGCATTAGCTCCGCGAAACTTGATTGCGGCGATATCATATGCTTCGGCAGCTTCCTCTTGGGTGCCTGACATTTTTAATTTAAAGGAGACATTATAAGCACAAAGTCTAACTTTCTATAATGCATTTATGTGAAATAAACACCCATTTCCTTTTTCATCTCAACTGGGAAAACAGCCTTATAAAAGTTGACTGAAAATCTGCATTATGCTCTTACACTCCCAAAGAAGCCACCATCAGACTTATAAAAGCAACACTAGTCTTTAGTGGGTGCATGAGAGCAGACTTGACATAAAAATGAGTTCGTTACAGGTTTCTTTACTTACATTAGACAAATTTCAAGACATTTGAACGTAAAATTTGAATGATGAAAATAAAGAACAATATCAAGACAAGTTGAAGAACTTACTGAACGTCCCAAGGTAAAGATCTTTGTTTCCAGCAACCCTGCCAATCCTTGCTTGCCACCTTCCATGTTGATGATGTCTACATTACATTAAACGAAAACAATGAACGATTAGAACCAAGTTAATTAAAGGCCTCAAAGGAGCCTCAGCTTTATCAAAAAGTAATGGTTTGCTGCAGAAGAGTAAAAGCAAAAGTAAAACCTTGTTACTCCTCTGTATATTGATGCTCCCCTAGAAAAGCCACTGCTTTTCCTGCAAAGAACATCAAAACAAATTATCAATACACTCATGGAGTTAAGACATTTGGGCACTTTCAGTTAAGTTGAATAATTTCCTTTACCTTCGAAGATGAGCAACGTACTCCTGACGGCTCATATTCTTCATTTCTTCAAGCTCGTCTCTGTAATTTTCTAACTAAAACATAGAAAAATCACATGAAGTTGAACTGACCAATGTAATCAATATGAAGACAAGCAAAAGTAAAGAGTCTTACAGGAAAATTGACGTGTGTTGAAGGTCCCCAATACTTTAGGGCAGCAAGATCGTAAGCTCTGGCAGCTTTCTCTTCCAAATCATAACCCCCTATAGATTCATCAGGACATAAAATTAGCACTTGAAAACGGACTTCCTCATTGAAAATTTTTTAAATTTTAAAAGAAAGAAGCCTACCAAGATAAACTGAAAATTGCAGCATTTGATGGTTATGGAACCAATGAGAAGAATGAGCATGACAAGAACAAAGAAAAGCAAGAGTCAGATCATAAGGACAGAGGGTCAAGAAGGAAAACTTCAAAACACACAAAACTGTAGAATATCTATTGTTTCGATTAATTGACCAACCTTGCCTTCCTTTCCTGGTCTGACCTTCCTTCTTACAGCTGTTATCCCAGAGATGAGCTTCATACCTTCCAGTCCATCTATGTCTGGTAAAAGGTAAATTCACCATTTTCCTTGAACATTAATAATGGCAATGCGCAGAAAGAATATTGATAACAGCAATGGAAACTGGATTCATTGAAATGCATGTATTGCAGTAAATGAAAAATCATTCAAAGCAAAAGTAGTTGAATAACTGAACGGAGAGAAGATATAAAGCAAGTCGAAAACAGTGCGAACCAACCTTGTAACACCTCTATACTGCGATGTTCGTTGCCCAAATGTGTCAATAGATTTCCTGTGAACGGGCTGCTTTTGACCCACTTTTGCAGGCCCTCTCTTCTTCGTCTCCATGGCTATACATTCAGTACCATTAGGTGATATTTGCATTGGAGCAGTAACGCAGCTTGACTGAGAACCAGGGCTCATAGACAAGCTAAGAGACTGCAACTCCCCGCAACTCATATTACCAGCAGATGCAGAAGCTCCACCATCATCAACCATGTGCTGTTCAAGTCCAGTATGTGTTGAATAGTGCCTAGAAACCCAGTTTTTAAAGCACGGGACATCATTTCCAACATGTGGAATATGTGAGTCGCAGTCTGTGAGTTGGGTGTTTCGGGTTTCATCGTCTAGTGAAGATTGGTACATTCCATGACAAGCCAATCCACTATAGTACGGGTGTGTTTGAACTAAAAATTGTTGTTCTTGCTGCCTAATTGATTCATGCATGCTTAGAGAATGTGGCCTGTTGTTCTCTGTCGCTGGGTTTTGGCCGTAGTACATGCTATCGAGGCTTAAGACCATTGTTTCCCTTTCATGGCTAGCTCCATAGTGGTGAGTCTCCATAGTTGCACCACCGAGAAAGTCCTCTAATTTAGGTGATGAACTCGGCACCATTGCTGAAGCCATGAAACCTTAGAGCAGTGAAACAAAGGAAAGGAGGAAAAATATAGAGGAAATTAAGCTAATGGAAAGCAGAAGCAGACCTTCTGATTGTGATCTAGTAAGAGCTTCAATGATACAAAGTGACCCATCAGACTTGAGTGGCATAACTGACAAAGGAGAGTGAAAGCTACCATTTTCTCCAACGCCGTAAGAGATACCGCAAGTGTTGAAGTGAGAAGCGGACAGATAGAAGCTTGTTGGAACAGCTTTAGAAACTGCAACAGCTGCTACACCAGGATTCTGATGAGGTTGATCATGATTGTACTGATGATGGTGATTATTTTGTTGTTGTTGCTGTTGTTGATGTTGGGAGTCAGAAGCAGCAACTTCAAGTTTCATGTGCGGTGCGAGTGAAAATCCCAACCAGTTATTATTAGAACCATTATTCATATCGTTCATAGATTTCATCTTCTATCTCCTACCCTCTTAGCCCCCTCTTTCTCTCTCTCTCTCTCTCGCTTTTCTGAAGTTGATTAGAAGCACCACTACCTGTATATCTTTCTGAAACGCGACTCAATCATTGGGAAGAAACTAAAACTAATGATGCTAAAATCTCTTGGGCACCCTCCATTTGAAAGCTTGGATTTTTGTTGTCTAGTAAACCAACTTTGGTTGCGAGCAAAAATTTTGATGTTCTCTGACCCCCAAAAACTCTTCACTCTATGTACTCGGTAGTCATCCAAAGCTAAACCCTCTCTACCTTTGCGCCTTTTCTCTCACTATATAAAGCCAACAAAACTGGTCTCTTTAAACTAAGCAAAAAGAATGAACTCGAGCAAGCAATGCTGGGAAGCAACCCTGCACTCCCATAGGGATCTGTGTATATGAGAGAAACCAGGTTGTATAGCCCTCTCTTTCTGCCTTTTATGTTAAAGACTCGCAACTTAAAAGTAACACACCCCTTAAACCCCAGGAAAAACTCAGATTACATAAACACCAAAACCCCGCTGCTCTATTACTATATACCAAGCCACCTTGATGCATATCATGTTGAACCCAACACCTACTAAAATGAAAAGAGTCAGAAGGTACTATGTAGTTAACTTTGAAATGTGGTGGATGGGCAACGGGGCAATAGGCGAGAGAGAGCTGGGCAGTAACCAAAACTTGATAGCTTTATTTTTACAGTCCACAGGGCCTTAGATAGATTTGACGAGCAGGACTTCTGCTCCTCCAGTCACTTCATACAGTAGTACTACTCCACACTGCTTCTGTTCTGTGCGACTCTGAAATCTAATTTATATCATTTGTTTTTGGTTCCAACTTAAATACCGCTCCTAACTTGGTTCACAGCCTTCAATTCAAAAATATGCCCTACCAACTGGGTGGTGACCATGTCTTCGTCACAGCCCCATTAACCCCCGTTGATTTGGATATAAAGTGAGGTCATCTCTGATGTGACAATTTCTGACCTTGGGCTTTATTCATCTGACAGCAATGTTAATTATTTGATATGCTCTGGCGACCACACGTTAGTTACAATTATCAAAGCCCAAACCCACTTTGTCAACTAAAATCTCCGAATGCAAAAAACCAAAATGCAAGGGATTGATTAAACAGGAAGATAATGGGGAAGAACAAAAAATGGGTTAATCACGTGCCACGCTCTGTAAAACGCGTGACGTGACGCTTTAACAGAAGTGGTTAAAGAAACAGAAAACACAATTTGCTTTTTTAAGGGCTTTGTGGTGTGTAGTCAACACCTGCTTCCAGACA
Organism: Erythroxylum domingense; assembly: GCA_025594535.1. Taxonomy (NCBI): domain Eukaryota; kingdom Viridiplantae; phylum Streptophyta; class Magnoliopsida; order Malpighiales; family Erythroxylaceae; genus Erythroxylum; species Erythroxylum domingense. The sequence goes on along the minus strand of JANQBM010000006.1, from coordinate 5,830,262 downwards.
AAAGGTGGCAAGTGGGGTTGTGATTGAAAAAAAAAAAAAAAAACTTGAAATATTTCATATAATGATAAACAAATTTTAAAAGAGACCCCATTAAAATTCTTTTTTTGGTATTAATATTCTAATTAAATATTTGTCCTTAAACAAGTTTAATGATTAATTGTCTGAACAATTCTAACGTAGGTTTACTGAACATGACAGCAGGAGGAGAGGCAACCTCGTTCATGCGATTAGGAAAGTCTCCTTGGCTAGACATTGTCGAGTGGTTTCTATTTCAGAGATACGAATTTCCACGTGAATAAAATGTGTTTTTTTACGTAATGTAAATAAACTCTAATGCATTACAATTACACTCCAAACTTATTGCCATATTTAGGAAATTCAAAGTCCGTTAAGTTTAGTTTGAAATAAGAATGCACGAATGTATACGTGCTCGTTGAAATAACCAAGTTAAACTCTTGAGACTTTGTATTTCTTATTTGCATCTGTGTCCATTCGCTTAGTTTCAATAAGGAATAAAGGAACATAATAATGCTACACTTGCCATAGACATGTTCAACATCTTTTAGGATTAATGTCTCTTCTTTTGTGAGACCTTGAACATAAAATAGGCATTTAAGGGCAATTTTTTGAACTTCTTGGATTGGTCATTATTGGCTGTTTTAAATTTTTGTTTTATTGCATGGGAAGGAGAAAAAAATCTTTCGGATCGACAGATATTCAAAACGTGAATCATTTGGTTTGGACGTTAAAAGTAGGAGATAACCACAAGCGAGGGATTTTGGTTGAAACGATGCTTTTTCATTCATACGGTAATGACGAGTGACTCCCACGCCTAGGTTTGGTGAGTAGGCATGAAGATGTAAGAATGGTGATGTAAATTTTATTTTTTTTATTTGTTTAGTTGATAAAATAAGGATTAACAAATTCAAAAAAAATGTTAAATAATCTTAAATTTTTATTTCCAAGATAAATGCGGGTATAACCTGGAACTAAGTATTAGAAATAAACAATTCGGTCCGATCGAAAAAGTCTAAATCGACCAGTTATTCGGTTCGGTTCTATGTAATAACTTATGAGTATAAAAAAAATGGCTGATTTATCAATGAACTGACTGGTTTTTTAGCAACCGGTCCAATCGATTTGACAATACTCACCATGCAGATATACATAATGCTACTAAACTCTAGATTTCATTTCAGACCCTCTTGCCTCTTCATCATCTCTCACTGCCTCCGTGCATGTAGATAAATATGATACTTGTAGGTAACCCATAGATGTAGAAATCAATTTCTATTCGTTATCTCCTTGGGCGGCTACTGTGAAGTTAATCTTCTATTATCAGATATCTTACATTTGGTCTGAGATAACGAGCTTGTTGAAGCAACTTCAAACTCCTTCTTCTGCGACTAAGCACCGTGATGGAAGGGATTGTCTCTACATCTATCCCATATTCCTCAAGTTTAGGTTTTGGTTTATTCAGCCATGAAATGTTTATGTTCTTTCTATTTAGGATTTGTCATTGTTATTATATTTTCTCTTAAATTTGGTCTTTATTTTTTTCATTTCGAAGGGGTATTGCTCTTTGGTTTTGGTGTTGTTGCTGTTGACTTATTAGAGAGGAGGACAGAAAAACATATTGTATAGAGTTCCAATTTGTTATGTTTTATTCAAGTTTCAATATGTTAAGAGCCAAGGAAAAGGCAGTGATAGTTTCAATTTTCTAATTTATTCAAGTTTCATTGTTATTGTGTTTTATGTAATAGTTATAACTATGTTGCATTTCAATATCTAATTTTGATAGTCAATTATGTAATATCTTGTCACTTGAATTAGGGTTAAAATGGTAATTATTAAAGATTAATGAGAAATTATGAAGCATAACTCATGTTTATACATAATGAAGCATACACATACATGATATTATGGATCTTGCACATTACAATTATTTGTACATGCATTCATTGACATTTTTAGGTATTATTAATTGTTAAAAATGCAATTAAAATGTTGATTGTGAATTATTTGCGTTAAAAAATTTTTGGAAGCTATTAGTACTATTTCGAAATTTTTGGTGAATTTTAGGAAATTTCCAAAATTTTATGACATTTTGGACCAAAAAAAATATTGAAATATGGACCAATGATAGTGTGACATGTGGACTAATGAATTATTGACATTTGACATCATTCAATGTGTGACATTTGGCAGCTTACATAGAGGGAAAATGGGCATCTTGCATTGGAGACATGTGTTAAAGTTTAGTGAAGACACCTAGTAGCTTAGGTGTCAAGCCTTTACAAAGAAACTTCTGCAATTTTTGTTTGACTATCTTCTCTCACCAAAATGATCGCTCTTCATTGCTTTGAATTTTATGTTGATTTTGTTGTCCTATCACATTAAAATTCCTTGCCATATGTGGCATGAAGAAGCTATCTCATGCTATTTTCTAGGCTGTTGTACTTTGGGTGTTAGAGTCACACTACATCTATCTTGATGTTGGAAGTGTCTTAGTTGCTTGGAAGGGGCTGTACGTAATAGTTGGTTCTTTGGAGTTGGACTTGACGTTTAGTGAGGTAAGGGAATTATAAACTTGGTATCCTATTATAACATGCATTGTTTGATGTTTGAAATGGATCAATTGTGTATTGAATTAGGAAGGAATTGAGGTTAGATACATGCTGGAAACTGGTTAGGAAGAGTTCTACTAGACAATTATTGGAGTTTTAGCCATATCTTGCCCCGTAGGTATCCAAATTGGATGATTTTAAATTCAGATTAAATTAGAAACTTATGTCTACAACTTTAATGAAGGAGTCGAATTTGATTTCTGTCACATAGTGTGTCAAAAGTTGGCTTGAAGCTGTGTTTCTAGATTCTATCACTGTTTGTGAACAATATGAGTATTGTGGGGATAATTTTCAAAATACTAAACCAAATTGCATAAAATTGGTGTTATTACAAACTCAAGTCGTAAAAGAACAATTTTTAGAAGAATGTTTGGCCTAAATTCTTCATTTTCATTGTCAAAAAGACTGTGTAAAATTGTCTCGAAAGTCTGTTTTGGGGAAGAGTTAGAAGAAATTGGAATAAAAGGGTGTGCATGATCGTGCACACTCTTAAGGGGTTGCATGATCATGCTCAAGCATGATCGTGACTTAGAAAGGTCAATTGGAAAGTGCATGATCATGCACAAGCACGATCGTTACACAGTGAAGGTATAATGCTGTTTAACAGTTTTGAACATCCTTCATGCTTTTGGCTATAACTTCTTCCGACCTCTAAATGACTTGATTTTTGAACCAACAAACTCATAACACATTGTTCTTCCTCTCCATAAAAATTTATAGCCATCTGAATTCATTCGGGAAAGATTGATTGATGAATTTAGGATGAAAATGATGAAGTGTACTGGATTATGATAAATGAAGTGTTTTCACTTAACATACTTCGGTATTTAGGTCTTTTTTTTATCTGTAGATTTCAAAATGAGTTGATTTTTGATTCAGATTAAAGTAGACACATATGGCTATAACTTTTTGAAGAATTATAGTTTTAATTCTGTTTCTAACCATTTCAAAATCTGGTTTGAAATTGAGTCTTGACTGAGCCTGTAGTACTACCTGAGAAAGAAATTATGTCCTATTATGATTTAATAAACTGTATTGATAAAGGCAGAATTAGACAAAGGTGTCTTTACAAAATTTGTAATTTATTCTCTTAGCTTTCAATTGGTATAAATTTTGTAATTTTTGGAGATGTAAATTGAGAGATATGGGTTGTACAACTTGAATGCATAATCATACATTAGCCAAAATTTCAAAAGTGCACAGTATGTGGTATTTTGAGCATAACTCATAGAATAATGAACCAAATTGAATGATCTTGGTATCAATAAAGACTTAAGACATAGGAGAATAATTTTTTAGAAGGAAATGTTACCAAATTCCTTCGTTTTCCTCTTGAAATTAATTGTGCAAAATAGACCCAAAAGTGTATCTTTAAACAAATCTGAGTGAATAAATTGAATGTGGATATCTGAATGATTATTATGACTAGATTGATGATAAGAAACCCGGAATTGTCATGAGCATATATTTTACATATTCAATATACATGAATGTGAATAAATGAATACATAATTGTGCCATATTGTGATATGTGAATGTATTGTCTGTATAGAGGAACGCATTGAACAACAGCATTCAAACATTGCTGGTACTTCAACGCAATAGCTGTTTGGAGCATACTGTGAGTAATTTAAGATGGTCTCACCTTATTGTTTTGTACATTATTGAACTGTATTGCTATCTTATTGAATTATACTGAATTGTGTTGATTGTGTACTGGATTCCGGGCAATATTTGTCCGAGGCGTTTTGATGCATGAGAATGATATTGGAAGTGCTGATTGAATGTGAATGCGTTTGCCTAAATGATTTTTTAATTTTCAACTGAAAAGTTGAATGCCAGACTTAGTCCGATGACCACTACTACTGTGACTGTTACTGTAATTGATACTGAGACTGATATACTGTTATATTACATGCAAATAAAAGTGATTGAATTTGATGACTAAATTGTGGCATGCACTTCATTCCGATGCATGTAATATAAAGGAGTTGTGACTTGTGTTGATACTGATACTGTTACTGATAAGAGCTTTAAACTCCAGCATATGTAGTTCGAGCCTATGGCTCACTGTGATCAATGAGGCACAGATTGACTAACTGAGCCCAAAAATTCGGAATACTGTAAAAGCACACAGTCACAACAATATAAAAATGAATGTGAGTCTCATACATATTGCATCCACACATAATTTGAATTCATTGAATGATTTGCAAAGTTGTGTAATTGTCGTATATGATTGAACTGTTTTACTGAGAAATTATTTACCTGTGATAGTATTTGATACTTGTTAAGTGGATTTGAACTGTATGTTTCCATGTTATAATTGATCTTGTTTTATGACAAGAGTGAATCATCGAGGACGGTTACTCTGCTGAGTTCGCAAAACTCATTAAAATTGCACCACTGCTTTTCAGGTTCGAGAGTGAGACGACCTAGCTTCTAAGACTCTGTAGAAGCATATTTTGTACACCTGTTACAGTCAGATTTGACTCAAAGATCGGTCAGCTGAGTTTGAGGACATAGTTGTTTCTTTTGAGTTTATAGTATTCGGTGTGTACTGAGTTGTTTATGTTCATAGAATAATGTTGTATAAATATGATTGATATTGTACTATATGAAACAATGTAAATTATGGTTTTGTTATAATGTGAAAACATTTTGGGTTTAGAAAATGTGTGATTGATGATTTAGTGTATGATGCCATGTTATGTACAGTGAAGGTGAGATAGTTAACATGTTATTTCTGACAAGAATGTACACATGTATCCAATGGACACACGTGCATATGTCAGTTGGGAATAGGGTGTTACAAATTATATGTACTCTGTGAAGTTTTGAATTTGTTGATCTAAAATATCAATGAGATAACACGGTTGTTTTCTAGAGCAAAGTTTAATAAATATGAGTACCATTATGTTGTTGTTTTGTTTCTGTGTATATGTATGGTGGTCATTCTGCTGTTGGTTTTTCTTTTAATCTATATTTCTGTTGGTTTTTCTTTTGATCTATATTTGCTCAATCTGATGTAGTTTGATTAATTTCGTACTGACAAAATTTTTTCTAAAGCAAAGACAAACTACCAGATACAAATAAGCATACAAACAACATAACTTAAGAAAGAGTTTTCATCATTTTGTATTCGCTTTTTTGAACCTATATTTACAATTTACCTTAGTCAATAGGACAAGGTTCATAAATTGTTGAAAAGGGATATCTTAAAGAATAAATTTATGCTCAAGACCATCATTCTCTATTACAACTGATGATAAGAATTATTTAAGTAGGAGACTTTTGCGTTGACGATACTATATTCAATTATTTTTTATATTTTTAGGTTAAATCACAATGGAGAATATGGAATCATTAGAAAAAGATTCAATGAATATCGCATCATCTACTTGTGGTAAGCTCAATCCAACATGAAACTAATTTTCTTCTTCTCAAGCATCTGATAGGAATATCCAATATAATTGTATGTTTTGTGGTAGAATCTTTAAAGGGGGAGGAATTTATAGAATAAAAGAACGTCTTGCTGATATTAAGGGTAATATTGCTTTATACATTACCAATTTGTAATTTATTTGAATGCAGTAGAAAAATTTGATACAAATACTTTAGATGAAAGCATAGTTTACGAGTCTTTAAATAACGTTAGAGAATATGGAGCTTTTAATGATGATGAGACATAGCTTCCTTCAGAAATACAATTTTGATTTTTATTGTTATTTTAAGTTTTATATTAGACATATTTATTTATTATTAGTTCATTATATAATAATAGACATTGGTGTATTATTTATTTTAATAAAATATTTTATTTTTACTTACTTTTATAAGTTTTACTTCATATTTATTATATATCAGTTTTATAACAATCTACTACAGGTTAAACCTTTAAACTTTAAACCTCTCTTTTGATTGATTCAATGTGTATGTATAGTTTATAAAACATTGGAAATAACAAATAAAGACAAGCACAACTTTTTTCTCTTTTTTTGTGTTTCGTTATTATTATCAACATTGCACATGATTTTATTTTATTTATTTAATAATTATTTAAATTTATTTCAATAATTTTATATCAAAAAAAGTTCATTATGGTTTTTAAATTTTATTCATAAAAAATAAGCACAATTATTTATTTATTTATTTATTAAATACAATTTTTATTAATTAATAATAGTGCAAAATATTTTAATTATTTATTTACAAAATGAAACATATAATAATCAAACATAAGTAAATAAAATGTCATGATCATTCTTAATATTTTGATACCAAACATTATTCTATAATCTCATTTTTAGTGCTTATGTACTAAATATGCATAATTAGTAATCTAATTCCTATTCCAATTTTCACTTTTCATTCTCATTATTTTTATTTTTATTTCTATTCCTTCATTAGTATTTATCAAACGAGAACTAAAATTTTTTCTTCAAGAAATTAAAATTATTTCTCGTTACATAACTGTTATAGATTGATTTTTATAACTCATGTTGTGGTGCTAACATTCAAAACATTTTTCAGGTTTTGACTCAGTGATTAGAACAGAATATCACATGTAGTTGGCATTTGGTAGCAATAAATGGTTAAAAATAATAAAATAGTGACTTCTGTTTCCCTTTTGGTAGCATAAATAAGATGAGACGTGACTTTTAAGGTATTAAAGCTTCTTATATTTTACAAATTGTTACATATATATATATATAAGAGTTAATTCGGTACTAGTAAATTGGAAAATATGCTACAACTTGTTTCCTAGGAGGTTGTGCTAAATTAAATTTACTATTTCCTTTACGACTCGGCCTACCCCAGGAAGATCATCGCTTTCATTTTCACGACTCTTTCAATGATAAGAAAGGGAAGGAAATGGTGTAGGGCATAGAAATCACATTTCCTCAATTTTTTATCCCTTGTCCCATTATCTTACTCTTCTCTAATAATTAAGTGTAAGGTTGTATATTAGAGGTCTTGATTTAATCTACTTGTTGTTGTTCTGTTCCCTGTATTGAGAACTTTCACACAATTATCGATTTCTGAAATTACTCCCACATTTTACTGAAATTCCATCTTTCTTTCTCTTAAGATATCAGAAAATCCAGCATATGAACTGTATCCTTCCAGGCGTAGAGTACTGATGTGCTGTGGGTCTTTTTTGCAGGGAGAAGAAAAGGTGAGACTGAGAGCAAATAAATTATAATAAGAGAAAAAAAAGAACAAAACTTTGTCACATGATACGAAAAAGAGGAGTTAAAAAACATGTAGTTTTTTAAGAAGACAGCAACAGTAGAAAACAGTTGCCCTTAGCTCAGTCTGTTGTTTTAATGAGCTCCGGGACAGAAACTCTCCTACTCCACAAAACTCAGCAACTTTGCTGACAACATATTTACATTTATGTAGCCATTTACATCCAAGGGACAATAGAATGTCTTCTTCTTTTCTTATGGTAAGTTTTCAACAACATTCCTTCCATTCACCAAGCACAGAGGGGGCAATAGTGATCATACATCAACTATTTTTACATAATCAGGCCAATCTCATCACAGTTTAGTCACTATGTTCAGCTTACATGCACCAGAGCCATGTCCATTAACTTAAACTTGATGTCCTCTCTCAATTTGTTTTCTTGTATAAACGAGAAGACTTCATATCTCTTCATGTCTAAGAAGCGAAAGCTCATATGGAATTGTTTACTAATCTTTTTCTTAATTGAAGTTAGGGTTGATATTGATCTTGTAATGTACAAAACGCATTTAAAATTGACATACAATTTTCAGGGCTATTAAGTGAAGTCTGAAGGGAGACTGCTGCAGAAATTAATGAGGTAAGAACCGAAGAGATTCACATGAGAACACAAAATCTAAAGGGAGATGTGTAGTGGAGTGGGCGGAGAGAAAGAAATGGATAATGAGATCACTCAGTCTGCCTTATTGGCCACCAAAATAACTCAAAATTCATCAAGGACAATCTATAACAGGCTCCAGCTGTGTGTGGCTATCTGTGGCTTTACTGTTGAAAATGAACGCTTTTTATTTACTCATCTGAACAGCAAGAGAGAGGCACCCCCCCAACTTCAATTCAACACTTACCATCCAAAAGAGAAAAAGAAAATTCCCCCAAAGAGACAGATTTACACAACCCTCACCCTCCATTAACGCTTTTTCTCTTGCATGCCAAGCACTTAACTCCCTACCTGCCTAACCATTTCTTATTTGTCACTATTCTCTCTTACAAAACCAAAGATGAAATGTCAAAATCCAACCCCCATTTGTCATGTCTCAATCACTATAGATTCTCTCTATCCTGTTTCCTCAAGGGAGGTTTCTTTTTTTCCTATCTCATTATAAGCTACTTCTTTTGTCACTAATCTATATACCAAATGTACAACAAAGACCGCAAAAGAGCCTACGCATGACAGTAGCATTAGCAACGCTTTTCTCAAATTTAAAGCATTTTCTCTTTTGCAGGAAAATGAACCGTCCTAAAGCTGCACCTCCCTATGCTCTACTATTTCCCAAGAGAATGAATAAGATCTTCCCTTCAATCTGAGTTCAGACCTAAAGTGGCTACCTAGCTATACCCCTATCAAGTTTCGTGGATTCCCACTTCAACACTAATTTAGCACTCAATCGTCAGAACCCCCACTTCAATTCCAAGAGCATTACTGCACATTGGCATTGAAACCCCTTTGGCCATTCACTTGCCACATCCTTCACCTTACTCGTTATATGTAAAGATGACTATGAAAGTTGTTTCCTTATTTAGCATAGTAGCTTTTTAAGCGGAAACCTGCTGTGACTGTCCAGGAATGTGAAGTCGGATACATCTCCACATGATGAGCATTTTGCGTACTTTTCACTGCCCACTGGGCTACGAGACTTGAACCGGTTGACCCACGTTAGGTTATGTCGAGTTTGACGTAACGAATAGAATTCTAAGTTCAGGGGTACGTTAAAGTAGATAAGAGCGAGACCTAAATGGACCATGAGCTTTTGGACGGTGAGCCATTTGTGCATTTTGTGCAGATCCATTCATTTATCTTCAAACTAGCCCATGTTAGAAGGGTCTGTCTTTAACCGAAGAACGGATCTTTTTGGGAACAAGAAATGATCTAGATCTAGATCTAGATAATGTAGGTGTCTCCTAACACTTACCTTACTGTTGGATTAGGAAGCATGTAATGTATCAATTGATAATGGTCAAACACGACTTAAATGTAAGCATGCTCTGAGAATTATTGAAGAAGAGGGGTTTTGTTTTGTCACACTCTTAGGTGATGGGACGTCTTAGGGGTAATAGCCCATCTCTGTTGCGGCGGCTACTACAAATGAGACTGCGTTACCAGGCCGACCCTATGTCCCCTACATGTATCTAATCAACGTTATCACAAAACCTAATCCTTCTTCACTTAATTGTTTGGTAACATGAAAACAATTTCCTAGTCAATAACAAGGATCTTCCTGTCCTGTGTTCGGTCAAGGATATTCAAAACTGAGATTTGGTGCATGTCTTACTACAGCAAGCACAAGCTGGATGAAAATTTGTCCCCTCGAGCTGTGTCAGCTGGGCACTAACCGTTTGAAAACGAGATATTTGAACCAACCAACGCTCTTGCTTTGTCAAACACAGATGTCAAACTTTTGGCGGGAAACCATAGTACCAACAACCCCTTTTATTTCTTAGGAAAACAAAGTACATGAATAAGTAGGTTACCAATGGTTACGATTCGCATAAAGATAGTCCAACGTACTCTTTAGTTTGCTATAACAATAATTTACTTTAAATTTATGCCGGTAGCTAGCGAGTCACGAGTACCTCGTCACCAATTAAGGTTCAAATCGTGTTAGATGCATGGGATGGACGATCTGTAGATGTTTATGATCTTGGACGTCCAACAAAAATTAATAACTCGCTAAACATAGCCTCATTACAAGCAGAAATGATTATCAGTTCAGATTATTTGATGAAGCAGAGCTGAATCAGCAGAACGCGTGAGTTTTTGTTAGAATTACACTTTCCATTTAATTATATTAAGCAAATCAAGGGAAAAAAAGCAACTCACAGAAAAGTTTTGAAAGCAAGCATAATTCAAGTGTGATAAATAATTATCATATACAAGTAACTTGATTTCTTTCCTCACTTGGCTGATTCGCACAAATTCTTTGACAGCAAAACCGAATGAGATCCTTGGAAAAAGGGTATCACCTTTTTCTAATCGACACATGCAATATTCCCCTCACCACCTCCTTATCAATGAGCTCAGCAACTGCATTAAGTAACTAAGAATCATCCATTACAGCATATGCAAGGAGAAAATGAAGACCAATATCACGGAAACAGGATCAAAATTTGTCCATATTTTCAGAAAAAGTCAAATGTCTTTTCTAATTTAGTGGTGAGAAGGTCCAAAGTCTATTATGCTTCCGCTTGTTATTCACACTACATTTTTTTTTCCCAGCATCATCCAGCAAATATCTTATAATGGTAACTTATGCATAGACTGTTCATCTTAGAAATTTGTCAAGTTTCAAAATTAAAATTAAGATAACAAGACTCTTGACAAACAACAGTAGGTAAGGTGAGAAGCTATCACCAAAAGATTCAAAGTTAGGCGTACCACATAAACACACAAGGCAATACCTCAAATAACTCAAATGGGCTTCCTTGTCTGTACATGTCATTCTTCTTACTAGTAGAATCTGGAAGGATTCTGGCTGATAATGCTCTCCATCCAATAAGTAAAACAGCTGTGCTTCCCATTGTTACTAAAATAAATGTGTAAGGTGGAATGTGGCCTGACGTCACAGCCCTTATAAGTATTCCCAGCTGCAGAATAGGTAAGTGTTAAATAAACAAAAATTGATCAACTACATCCTTCTTCTTAATAGTCTGCTTGATGAATCGAAGTTAAAATTGCACAATTGTTAGTTAAAGCCATGCCCACCACTCAAACAATGTTCTTAATTTGAAAGCAGACTGTACAACATGGAATAGCAAAACGTTTACAAATGGAAAACAAATACAAAAGCAAAAGGTCATAATTCAAGGGGGCACAAAATCATAAATTCTTTGAATGGATTAATTCAGTTGAAAGAAGATATGCAACAGAATGGCAGCTATGTCCTCCACTTGCAAACATAGGAAAATGCTAAATGCAAAGATTAAATTTTAGCCATCTTTGAGGGGGAAAAAAGTTGTATAAACTTTCTGCCTCTAGAATTTACAATACCAAAAATTGAAGAACGAACAGCCTTGACATCTGCTAGAGTATGTTTGCAAACATTAAGCTGTTGACCAATGTATAAGATGAAAGATGTAGACGGACCACAAATAGCAGCTTTAGATTATGTGCTCCCATGGTCATCAAAGTATGATCTTTTTCTGAAATAGTATTAAATTGCAAGTACATTCTTGTCATAAACTTCCATTTTTCACTTTCTCGTGGATCTTTAATGTGTTTTAGCAAATAGAGGAAGCTTAAATCCCATAGTAAGAATAAGGATTCGACAAGATGCCCCAATCTTTGGTAATGTCTCTAGATCTTGTAGTGATTGGCATGGAAAACTGAATTAAGTAAATTACCAAAAAACCTCAAAGATTTAGAAGAAGACTAGCTGTCCAGATAGACCGCATCCAAAGTTTAAATGTAAAATTCCATTGTTGTTGTTGAGATCCTAAAAATACATAATTGTATTGGACAGATAAACAAGCTCATGTGATTCCACGATAAACATACATATAACAATGAACAATTATGAACATCCTAGATTTTCTCAGTTCATAAAAATGGTCGATTGAAGAAAGTCTGTAGCATAGGCAAGCAATTGAAAAGTGATTATACGACATATCTCTCATCTCCCATCTCAATTCTTCAGAATCAACTAAAGAATCGTGATTGTCTGAGTGAGTACCACCTCAAATACTTGAATTAAGAACTCCAGGGTTACCACACGATACCACCCCAAGAAGATACTGAGATCCTAGAAAATGTGTGATCAATTCAAATAACTTCTGCATGTCTCAAGTGTACTTTCACGGCCACCAGGAATCAATGTCAACATGCAGGCTCTGATAATTAAGTTCTTTATATTGCATTAAATCACTGGTCAGAACAGAAACTTACAGGTACTCCCACAGCCCATGATTTAGCAGCTGCAATAACAGAATTGGAAAAACCGTTCATTCCACGCCCGTCCTCTCCGTAGCCCCCAAGGAAGTAAGCACCCAGAAACCAACCTGTTCATTTTGATCCCAAAAGCACTTAATTTAGCAAGTCGAAATTTCAACAATATCAATTAAAAGCTGCAATTCCAACCAAATTTAAAATAAACGATATACAAGTATCTATACCAGCGATGAAAGGGTCAGCAGTACGCAGTGTCTCATAGTCAAAAACCGGAAAACCGTGACTATATCTACCAATTGCAGAGAACAAGAGTAAAGCCAACACATCTCCACCAGAAAGCAGAGCCACACGACTGTTCACAAATTCATTGCACAAGAACCAATCAAAACCCAAACGCCACCAACAAAAGAGGGTTGTAATTGTAACAGTAGTTAGACATGAAACGTACCCCCATTTGTCTAAACGAGACGAAGTGGGTTTCTCGAACTGTATGACGCCTTCCAAAGGAACGTTATCTTCGCCCACAAAAACGATATCATTTGGATTGCTGTTGACAAGAGGTGGTTTGGTGGTAGAAGTAGAATCCACACCACTCTCAGGGTTAGCGACGGCAAGAGAGAAGTGGCGTTTTTTTAGAAGGAACTTGGAGTTGGTGTCGTAATTGGAGAAGAGAGGTGGTTTTTGGTGAGTGAAACCAAGAGGCGAGGAGTGGGTGCATCTTCTGGCCGATAAAGCTCCTCCTGGAGCTTGGCTTAGCAGCATCATTTTTTATCGCTGATTTCATTCCATTTTGTCTTCTCGTTGGTTTATCTCTTACAAGTTACAACACCTTCGATAGTTCTGCGCTGCGTCGAAGCTGTGTGGCTATGATAACCCAAAAAGATAAGCGGCCCAAAACCCGTTTGAATAAAGAATGCGTCACGTTTCATTTTTCGTTTTCCTGCATAAAAAATAACGATGATCCTTATTCCTTGTGTCTTCTATTTGTTCAACTTTCCTAAAAGTAGGAATTAAGATGAAATGCTTTATTATTGAATTTACGATGAAGATGAAACCTTTTTGTTTATGGAAGGGCAATTTACGGCCAAAGCATTTTACCGTGACAATATCAATCCATGCAAATCTTCACGGGAACAACCTGAAAGAGATGAATGCTCATACACCAGAAGACAGATGAAATATAGACATTAGAAAAGATCGAAGTATTGGACTAGAAACGACTCGTTACAATTTATAATCACTGTTCATAGGGGAATATGCAAAGAGAAGATGACTGAAGGCATTATGTTACAGATGATTGAATCATTTACTAGTGAAGTTACCGAGTAAAAAACACTAAGCAACATGTTCATGTGACATGATTGACAAATAAGAAATGGACATCTAAACAGTGACAGTGTTAACTGCTCTACCCAATCAGTGAAAGAATTTGTGTACAGGATGTCAACTAGAGGTGATTTATTCACAAGACCCGTCAAATTCTGCTAGCTAGAAGCACTTCCATTACTATTCAAATCTGAAGAATCTACTTCCGTCTTTAATCCGTCAGTTGGCTGAGGCATATTATCAGGTAGAAGATATCCACTGCCACCAAGAATCTCGTTCACTTTTCCGGTCACTGTAGGCCTAGTAATCCTATTGTACTCCATTGCACCCATAACGCCAACAGCATCATACATGTAAGCAGGATAAATACAGCCGTTGCCATAAGGAATAGCACACAGCTCAGATCCGATCATCACTGGCCCATTCCAAGGACCCCCAGGGGCGACTGGTGCAGCTGCAAATCCTGGTGGCCCTGGTCGGCCATATCCTACTACGGAATATCCACCGGGATAAACACTAGTTCCATAAAGATATCCTCCAACACTACTGTACACAGGAAGAGGAGCATAACCTGAATAAGTTTCATGTTCAGGACCATAGGAAAAGAATTTTCCCAATTGATTAGCCTTATCATAAGTCCCGTTTATTGCACCTGCAGTGACACAACTACTGTTACTATTTTTTATTCTCTCTTTTGGCACAGCTCTCTTAACCTCCACAAGTCTACCGTTCAACTCATGAAATGTGTTTACCATAACCCTGTCAACAGATTCTTCAGAATCAAAAGTGACAAACCCAAAGCCCCTTGGTCGGTTAGTTGAGCTGTCTTGCATGACGACTACATCCATTATCCTACCAAACTTCTCAAAGTAATTCTTAAACCGTTCCTGAGTCAAATTAGCTGATAAACCCCCAACAAAGATCTTTTTAGTTTTAAAATACTCAGACTTGTCACCTGTACCACCCGTTCTATCAAGCCCACCATGAAGTTGGTTGGACTGGTGCTGGTGCTGTTGCTGTACAAGACGTTTCTCCTGATTGTTTTGATGTTGCTCACCTCTTGGGATAGCTTTTTTCACTTCTACCTAAAGAAAACGAAAATTCTACTGAATCAACAAACCAGAAAGTATTAACAATAATGAAAACTACATCCGATATCTAATAAAACATAGTAAACAAAAAATTCAAAACCTCTCTCCACTACCTCCACAAGAAAAACGAAATGATACTAAAATTAAACTAGCAAGACAGAAGAATCCCTAAACTGCACAACTAGCCGAGTCA
The DNA here is from genome assembly GCA_025594535.1 of Erythroxylum domingense. Lineage (NCBI taxonomy): Eukaryota > Viridiplantae > Streptophyta > Magnoliopsida > Malpighiales > Erythroxylaceae > Erythroxylum > Erythroxylum domingense. Next base: position 5,814,893 of record JANQBM010000006.1, on the reverse strand, counting down.
CCTATATTTAAAAGCACTAAAGTTATTTTCTAACATTTAAAAAACAAAAAAGTCGAAACAAAGTCTATCCTTCCATCTTCCAGCTTCAAAAATTAAGCAAGTTACCATGCACACATGGATCTTCAAAGGCAGAAAATAAGGCAATCTCCCGTTCTTTGTACTTTTCTTTCTTAGCAAATGAAAGCTAAGCGCTCTAGTTCTACACTTACAAGCCTCCTAATTCAGGATAGCCAATACTAAAATAGATGGTAGAAGTACAAGAAACCAAGAGCTTAAGAACTAACCGTTCTTCCTAGTATTACATGAGCATCTTTAAGTGCCTCGTCGGCGAAGGAAGTCTCGGAGAACCAAACAAACCCAAACCCCCTAGGATTTCCCGCGTTTCTGTCCTTTGCAACCAAAGAACCCAAGACATGACCGTACTTGCTAAAATGGCTTGTAAGAGCCTCCTCACTTGTCTCCCGAGATATACCTCCCACGAAGAGCTTCGCTTTCTCGGATTCCATTTCCAGACACTGAAAACCCTAATGGCACCGAAATCCCTAAAACGCCCAAATTGGACCACAAACCCTAGAAATTGAAATCTTCCTAGGGTATCTGCACACGCGCCGGTGGAATTGGAAACGTGATGATGTACAGTCGCTAGAATAGATTTTACGTTTTACAGTCCAACAAAAACGTAATAAGTTATTGGGCTTAATAACTGGATCTTCATATTGGGCCGGGTTTGGGTGTTATTAGTCTTATTTTTTTAATATTATAATGGGCCCCAATGATTGTTTTGATGCTATAATGGGCCTAGTGATGTAAATGTAAAGACCTTTCTACTAACTAACTCATCTCAACTCGGCTCTTCCATTAAGAATGCTTGTACAGACGTACTCCGGCTTTGTCAACTTCTCAAAGGTATAGGAACAATAAAAAAGTTCTCATACCGATAGTGTGTTTTTGGTCTATTGATATGCTTTTAAGGGGGAATGTACTCAACCACCGTTTGGTTTTCACGAAGAATGGAACTATCTCAAAAGGAATGTATTTGAATTTTAAAGCTGTGGTTAGAATCATTTTATATGGAGCCATTGCTTACGTACCTATAGTTCTATACTTATGTTAATGTACAAGTTTTTATCTTCTGTTATTAACAAACACCCTTCATAGTACTAATAGAGAACATATGATTTGAATCTGAACCTCTGTGTACTTCAGATCGGATCAAGAAATCTGAAAACAAAACAAAAAAAAAAAAGAACCAACTTCACAGCTTGTGCAGAGAGAGTCAATCCCGAGATCCTCTCACATGCTGGTGCTGCAGGTTGCGTTTCTAACGCTAAAGTATTAATCAATGTGATTAGTATAATGAGCGGGTCTTATGCGTGCGAATATTCGGTCCAAATTATACGTGATTATATCATTATAGGAATCCCATTTTTAATCCTCTCTGCATGTGGCACAAGGTTTTTTTATACCATCTTGTTGCGTGAGGAGAGATAACATTACCTACACAACAGTAGTCAATAATCAGACGGTAGTAAGCTAACAAATGGTTCTTCACAATGCAATTTAGGTTTTATGATACCACGTACTGTATAGGTTTGTTTTTGCTCCTGCAATAGAGTATCAACGTCATCGATATTATAATTAGGTGAGACCCTGATCATGTCCTTGACTAAAATATACGAGATAATTACGTGGGGAAGCATCTCTAGGTGTTATAGGATGTAAACATTTCTCGGATTTGCCGATCTCACTCTTATTATACTTTGTCATGTTCTCGTTGCCAAAACCACACCGGAGTATATAATACTCGGAGCTCTATGACCATGAAAAGCATATATCTTTATGGGGTTTGGTGTCGTCACATTTGCAGATGCACTCCTCATGGATGCCATGAGTGGAGTCCAAATTCCAATTACCAGGTTTAATTATTTAGGAACTTGTTATAGACAAAGCCAAGGATTTAGATACCTAAGTTTCGTCTCAATTGTCATAACTCGTTCTACTTTGTTGACTGGTCATGGAATATATTTAGCAGACAAGATTAACGGACATAAGTAGATGATTGGTTATAAATTTTGGGTTTCTATATCTTTCAAAAACAACCGATGAAATCAGGTTGTGTAAGTGCTTAAAATTGCTAACTTTAATTTTCTCTGCAGTCTGAATTGAAAATTGTAAATTGCTTAGCGTCAAGTAAGGTATGACGAGGAATGCACTTGTTAGAAGTTAAAACACCACGCACGCAGAGAAAGGAACACACATGACAGACCACATGCTTCGTATCGTATAACAGGTTCTGCACTTGTTTATCAAAAAGACTGCAAATGGTGTGTGTAAAATAACTTTTAGGCACCATGAAAAGTTGGAACCGTGCTCTTTGAGCAGAGAGATGATAATTTGCATGTCCAGAACTGCAATGGATATAGAAGGTAATGAAACAATGGCAGGAATCAAAGGAGATAACAACAATAGTTTCCTTCCAAGTCTGGTTTCGATTATCTGGCAGATGTATAAACTACCTTGTTAGAAGACAACCAGAGGGCAAAACCGAAGCTGACGATGGATTTGGTAAAAGAAGACAAAAGGGTACGGCAGTAAACTACTAATATAGAAGTAAACAAACAAACAACGGATGCAAATATCAATGAAACTTGTTGTAGGTAGCAAGTAGCGACCTCTTTTTGTGCAAAACAGCTCTTCAAAGACTCTGAAGCTAGCCTAGTTTTGTGCGACACCTAAGACTTCGAAGGACAACGGAAGGACAGGCATGGTGGCTCCTTGAAGATTTTAATTCTTCTTTACGTTGACCAAGAACAAAAAGATGATAAGACATGCCTTTGGGATTACACAACTCTTGGGTCCAAAGAAATTATTAAAAAAAAAGGTAAAAGTTATAGTTTCCAATGCTCATGCATACATCGATGCTTGAAGGGTGTTGTTGTCGTTCTATTCAATTGCTGGCTTCCTGCATGCAAACCTACACTTGCGACCCACTACCGCCTGTATGTAATATGACTGTAAATATACATTTGAAAATTACTAAGAGACAAGAAAATCATATTCTACGTACTTCCCAATGCATTGTTTTTTTAACTTGGCCTTGGAAACTCGCGTAGAGGAGGTGTAAATGTAATAATGTTCTCATCGAAATCTTTCGTCGAGGGGACCAAGTATCTTGTGAGTCAGCAATAGCATTTGCCTAGTGAACTAGTTAGTCAATTAGGTTAGGTTACAGGCTACAAAAGATCGGAATACCGAATTCACCCATCGTATTAATCCAAATATACACTCAACCCTCAACTTAAGTGCTTTTATAAAAGATGAATCTTTGTGATAAAAAATTACAGATTTGAATCATAAATAAAAATATTAGGTACAATTAATAACCCTTCCTCAAGCCGTACTCGTTTGAAATTTGGCCTTTGCTTTATAGAAGAGAATGACATAACACAAGTGGTTGACAGGCGGAGGGTGAATTGGGTACTCGTGCCTTAAATGGAAGAAAAAGGGTGGCTCTGTCACGTGAGCATCGTCACTTCATCAAGGGTCCCCATTTCCTCCTTGTTATTGTCCCATGCCTTTATTATTTTGCTTTTTTCTATGTCAAGCATTCTTTTTTAATTTTTCTTTTTTTACGTGTGAATTGAAAATGTAAATTTTGAGGTTGGAGGTTTCTAATGGGTACTGTATTTATTAAATTTAAATTATAAAAAAGAAAAAAGAAGGTGTCAAGGCAGCATTCTAGGTCTATTTTATTAAATCTGATTCACATACCTGACCTGAACTCACTTCAACATGCGAAAGGGATGAAAACGTAAACTGTTACTACGGAGATGGAGGTCCACCGCTTGGCACGGAAATGCCTTCAAAATATCAAAGTAAAAGCAAGTGGGTGTTCGTGTGGGCCCAGTGCCAGTGACGCAAGTGGGGACAACGAGGGTTGGGTGTGGGCCCAAGCGAGAGCTGTCGGCAATTGGGAAGCGAACTTCTTCTCTCTACTCACAAAGCCCAACAGCATCCACCACCCTCGACTTGTCATTCATTTCGTTATTATTACTATTTTTTCAGACTATTTTGTGCACTTTGTGGGCACACCCTCTGCTGACACGTCAATGTCAAACTCAAACCTCTGCCTCTCTATTATATGATGTGATGATGATACAGATTGCTTTTACTTTTTCTCTTCTTCCTTTTGGTTTTAGTTTTACACCGATTCGAAACATTATACTTATAAGAGATAAGATAAGATCGAAACTACTGTGTTTACGACTTCCTAGTTGCCTTAACAGCTGCCTTATCTATCCGTAATTTTACCACGTAATGTCACCTGAAAAATTGGAAGAAAAAGAGAGGTTGCTTGATGAGCAAGCATAGAATGGAAGGAGTCAATTATTGAGGATTGTTTTACCTGGTGACAAGCTTTGAGCTATAAGTTTTCCAATAATTTCAATTGACATGCTGCGTTAACTGACTCCTGTGGCCCCGTCAATAAGCTGTCTTCCAAGCCTTAAAAGCTTTTGACAAGGATTACACAAGCATGCTTCCTTTCTCATGACATATAGTTGCTCTCTCCCTCTATTTTTTTTTTCAATTTTCTTTATATTTCCGTTTCTTCTTTTCAAGTTATAATGAACTTAAACAAGTTGCAAGAATGTGCTTTCTGAAACACACAAGACCGTATGCAGGGATTGATTGATTTACTTAATACTCCCATGTGAAGCAAATTGATGTCCTGAAAAAATTCCCACCAACTTGAAGGCTGTCGGTGCACTATTCCACTGACTCATTCATGGATTCAGTTTCAAATATAGCAAATTATTCTTCGATATGAATTTAAAGATACTGCAACCAAATCTCGTTTGCACTATTCGGTGGTTGTGAATAAATTATAAATGATTCGGTATACATCGGAGATTTTATCTGGAAACAGCACCGTGGCATTGACATACAAAAAAGAAGAATGCTTTCATGATCTACGAAATCGAGCTACGGAAGTCTCTTTTTATCTGAGAGTGCCATCTTTTGCTTTTTATGTAGTCTATTTGCCTGGAACAGGGACAAGTCGAAATAAAAGTAGTTTATGCTTGAGAAATTCAATTTCAAGTAGTTATTCTTAAGCAACTTCTTAAAATAATTTAGATTTTTAACTATAGAGTTCTAGTTACAGTCTTTTACGCTTTTGAATCACAAATGCAGTTAGTTTCTTGGAAATTGTTATAATTCGTGTACTTGCTTTTGGCATGAGAGCCACTGGCATTTGAACTATGAGACACTTCCATAAATAAGAAGATCTAAAACTGTGGCCCATGTGGATTCGACGTCCCCTTTGTAAATATCTTCCAATCATTCTTGTGCTTGTTTCTTTGGTTCTTTTCTTTTTCTTTTCTTCACACATATATATGGAATTATGCATAGGTCGTAATTATTGGAAGAAATGAAAACGTCAACAGAATATCGTTTGCAAATGATTTCCGCTTCCACTGTTCTAGCGAGACCCGTTGATTCCTCATAGTTACTGCCCGGAGAAAAGGGAACATACAACTATTCAACTGAGTTTTAAATTCCAAAATTAGGTTTGTTGGGATATATATATATATATATATATATATGTTATTTATCTAAGTAATTAGTTTTGACACTTTTAGTAATTAGACCTATAAGATATTAATTGGATGATGATAGTTAATCAATAATCCTTACTTGACTTGGATTCAAAATACTATTTTGGATAATGTTCTAAATATTATATAATCCTATATTGAATAGATGTGTATCTTGAGAAGATGTGTGGTAGATTACTTGATGTATGGCTGAAGTGAATTTAGTGGGTAGTATGTCCGTTGTGTAGAGTGCGTCAATTATATTTTAGAAAAACACAACTGAAGGTGCGTGTGTGTTTTTTTTAGGTTGGACATACAAGGTATTTTAATTATTTGTTGAATCAAGACTTGTTCTCCTTTGCTTGTGCGTAAAAGACATATGGGTGTCTTTTGATTTGTCAGTGTGTCGTGTGCTACATGGTTTTGATTGGGATTATTTGAGCTGGATGATTTGTGTGAGTGAAGAACTTTGGGATTCTTGTTTTTTATATTGAATCGTTGGAGTAGAACACGATTGGGAGTGTCTTTCTTTATGCGTGTGCGTGTGTGTGATTTCAACCTTGGTAGATTCATGCTCTTGCATTAATTACTTTGGAAGTCACTTACACTAAACCTTCATCCATTAGAGTGGCTTTCGACTGGGAGGTATTTGGGCATTGCATGTACGTTCTGTTGCCTGTCGATTGTTAACTGAGCAGCTGTGGTTTGATTCTGGAGTTGGCATAGATTAGTCCAGCTAGTGGAGAATTATTTAGATATATTTCGGGAAGCTAAACATAGGGAAGATTCTTTTATCTCAAGTGTATTATGTTTTTATTCTTAGTTGATTCATCACTTGAGTTATTTTATTAATTATCTTTTAATTAATAGTTGTTTAGAAAAATTCTCTGACGAGGTTAACACGAGTCGGTCGTATTATTGGGAGTGAAAATCTTTCACTGGAAGTGAGGTTGAGAAATAGTGTCAAGGGTTGAGTGGTGTCGACTCAGTAAAGTCTTGGATAAATCTATTATACTTCGGTGAAAGTATTAATCTGGGTGAGGGCTCCGTAGACGTAGGCAAGGTGTGCCGAACTGCGTTAACAAATCTCGGTGTTGATTTATTTTTTATTCTTTTAATTTTTCTGATTTTTTTGTTTGTTAGAAATGAATCGGAATGTTTGCAAAACTACTATCTTTTGCGGTTTTTCAATTGGTATCATAAAGGGTTACCATTTCAGAACTTGGTAGCAAGTTAATGTAGATCCTGGTTTCGTGAACATGATTATAAGAGAAGAAACATCAATTATCAGGCCACTGTTGTTAGACAGTTCCAATTATCCTACATAAAAATCACAATGACGTCCTTATTTAGGCACAGGGAACAAGAGCATAGAACTCGGTGTTATATGGCTAGACACATCCGATGATTACTGATGATAAGGGAGAGACAGTTCTTAAAGATTCATCTAGATGGATAAGAGCCGAAGAAGAGAGGGCACTTGGAAACTCATAAGCAATGCATGCAATTTTCAGTGTTGTTAATGAAGGACGCTTCTCAATGATATCGGCCTGTGAGTTGGCTAAAGAAGCGTGGAATACTTTACAGAATATTCATGAAGGGTTATGTGATAGCGTCAAAACTACAGATGTTAGCTGTGAGGTTTGAAGAGCTAAAGATCGATAAAAATGAGACTATTGGGGACTTTCATGAAAGATTGCGCGATGTAGCAAATCAGGCATATCAACCCGAAAAAAAATATTCCAATATGAAACTAGTCAAGAAGATGTTGAGATCACTACCTCCAAGATTTATTCTAAAAATTGCAACAATCGAGGAGCTTCATGACATCAATGACTTGTCGTTGGAGAAGATAATTGGAATTCTTACCAATTTCGAAAGGAATTTATTGAGGGGCAAACAAGAAAAGAGAAAAGGATTGGCACTACAAACTGAAACTGAAAAAGGCATAAATGATGTAGAAGATGAATATGATGAGAATGAGTATATGAAATTATTGACAAGAAATTTCAACAAGTGGCTAAAGAAAGTGAAGAAGCATAGTTTGATTTTAGGCAATATGGTGGGAGCTCATCAAATAGTAATTTCAAACAACAAGGGAAAACTCCAAAGGATGAAAGAAATATGAGGAAAATTTAATGTCATAAGTGTCAAGGTTTTGGACATGTGCAAATGGAATGTGCTAACACTTTGAAGAAGAGAAAAGGGAAGTCCTATAGAAGCACTTGAAGTGAGAATAAATCTGGAAGTGAGTATGGTAGTGAAGAAGAAATCGCTAATAGTGTTGCGTTAATTGCTTTACATAGTAAAAGTCCAGTTACTTGCTTAACAGTAACTGAGAAGGAAACAACTGAAGACGAAAAAGGAGAAAAATTGGAAAATTTCGAGAAAAATGCAAACAACTAAGCTCAAGACCTAATATCAGATTATGACAGCGATAAAAGTGGTTCAAGTGATAAAAAGGAGGAACATTTACGAGACTTACCAATTAATGTACACAAAATGGGTAAAAACATGTAGGAAGAATGAAAGGTTAAAGGAAGAAAACTTCTCTATGAAGAATACTATTCAATATTTGGAAAAGAAATTAATGTCAACTTTAGATGAGCTTAGTGAAGCTAGACTGGAACTAGTAAGTACCGAAAAAGGATTAAGGATATTGAATGGAGGTACAGAAAAGTTAGAGAAGTTAATGAAAATTGGTAAGGTTAAAGGAGATCTTCAAGGCATTGGTTACAAAGGTGACTGTTCCAAGGTTAATGATGAGAAAGATGACATATCCAGATCTGTCCAATAAGAAACTTGGAGTAAGAATCAAATGTTTGTATCCACATGTCATTTTTGCGAAGTTATCGAGCACATAAGGCCAAAATGCTACAAGTTACTACAGATGTTTCAAAAAAGCCAAAACCGAAGGACCTTATATCTCTCATATAAATTTCAAAATTAGCCTTGAGTATCGAAATCTACTTGGGTTAGAAAGGGTCAAGGACAGACACAAAGACATAATGAAGAAAAAACACGAAAACATCCTGATTCACAATTAGCTATTGCTTTTGAAGAAACTGCTCAGACTGAGGATAAGTCAATTACTTCAGAAGAAGAAATCGATGACAAAGATAATATGATAAGGAATAAGCTAGGTTTGAATTTCTTTGAGGGGTACAGGGACTGTGTACTTTACATCTTTGAAGTTTTTTTTGTTGTATAAAAAAATTATCTTCTTTAGTTCTTCTTTAGTTTTTATGTTGCCATTGTCGTCTCATTCTTTTAGTAGTTTGCATTGTGACTTCTATTTGACTCCCTTATAGACTCCTCAGCTGTCTCATCAGTATAGGTTTCTCTCTCGAGTATCTCTCTCTCTTTTAGGCATATCTCTCGATGTTTTGAATAGTGGTAAATTGTCATCTTGGTGTGTTTATGATTCTTCCGCTGCACCTATTATTGATTCTTATGATTCTGCGTTTTGACATTATTTTGTTCCAAGGGGGAGACATCAGATTGTTTTTGGTGACTATTCAATTCAAGGGGAGATTTTAAGGTATATTTGTGACTATTAGTCTTACTTTTTAGCATCTTTTTGTTCCAAGGGAGATAAATTTAGATGATTGAATAATTGTAATGTTCTTTGAAACTTGATGTTTGATTAAGGGGGAGTAGTTGTCATAAGAATTTGATACTTATATGTCCAATTATGTTATTTAGGGGGAGTTTCATATTTGTGGCAAACAACGTCAAAAAGGGAGAGATTATTAGGATATATGTTATATATCTAAATAATTAGTTTTGACATTCTTTATTAATTGGACTTATAAGATATTAATTGGATGATGATAGCTAATCAATAATCGTTGTTTGACTTGGATTCAAAAAACTATTTTGGATAATGTTCTAGATGTTATTAAATTCTATCTTGAATAGATGTGTATCTTGAGAAGATGTGTGGTGGATTATGTTGATGTATGGCTTGAGTGAATCTGGTGGGTGGTGTGTCAACTATGTAGAGTGCGCCAATTATATTTTGGAAAAACACAGCTGAAGGTGTGCGTGTGTTTTTTTTGGGCTGGACATACACGGTAGTTTAATTGTTTGTTGAATCAAGACTTGTTCTCCTTTGCTTGTGCGTGAAAGACATATGGGTGTTTTCTGATTTGTAGGTGTGTCGTGTGTGTCGTGTGCTACATGGTTTTGATTGGAATTATTTGAGCTGGATGATTTGTGTGAGTGAAGAACTTTGGGGTTCTTGTCTTTGACATTGAATCGTTGGAGTAGCACACGATTGGGAGTGTCTTTCTTTATACATGTGCGTGTGTGTGATTTCAACCTTGGTAGATTCACGCTCCTACATTAATTACTTTAGAAGTCACTTACGCTGAACCTTCATCCATTGGAGTGACTTTCGATTGGGAGGTATTTGGGCACTGTGTGTAGGTTCTGTTGTGTGATGATTGTTAACTGAGCAGTCATTGTTTGATTCTGGAGTTGATGTAGATTAGTTCAACTGGTGGACAATTATTCAGATTTATTTCGGGGAGTTAAATATAGGGAAGGTTATTTTTCTCAGGGGTATTATGTTTTTATTCTTAGTTGATTTATAACTTGAGTTATTTTTATTAATTATCTTTTAATTAATAGTTGTTTAGAAAAATCCTCTAACAAGGTTAACACGAGTCGGTCGTATTATTGAGAGTGAAAATCTTTCACGGGAAATAAAATTGAGAGATAGTGTCAAGAGTTGAGTGGTGTCGACTCAATAAAGCCTTGAGTAAATCTATTGTATTCGATGAAAGTATTAATCTATGTGAGACCCCGCAGACGTAAGTAAAGTGTGCCAAACTGCGTTAACAAATCTCGTTATTAATTTATTTTTGATTCTTTTAATTTTTCTAATTTTTTTTTGCTAGAAATAAATCAAAAAGTTTGTGAAACTACTATCTCTTGAGATTTTTCAAGGTTATTTGGAATCCATATTAATTATCGTATGGGAGTTATCCTAACAATGTAAAAGTTACTCTTTTATAATATAAAAATTATGAGTTTAAGTTACAAAAATAGTTTGTTTGTAATATGTAAAGAAAAGATTACATATAATTGATGTCTCTCTAAGATCCTCACAAAGTAGAAAACTTTGTACACTAAATTATTGATGTTGTTATTAATTACCATACGTTGGACTTTCGTTTTTATGTTATGTTACATGCCTTAAAGATTCATGAAATTTCTTCATAACCAATACCTTTGTAGCGTCGTCAAAAGATAAACACTAATGTGGTGTTAGTAATTTATGAATTGAACTAAATACTTTGTTCTCCTGTCCCCATAATAAAAGCACTACAGGTATATAATCCTTTTGCAAATAATAATAATGTGTAAGCCCTCTCAATGGAGTGATTTAACATCCTTTGTGGTGTTTGAAGTGGTCTATAGAAATTATTTTAAATGTTATAAATATTAAAAGTATTTAAGTTTAAATTTTTAAATGAGGATTCTAAATGTGAGAGATTAATTAGTAAAAGAACGCAAAAACTGCTTTTAATTGAGTATCAAATAAAAATAATTAATTACTTTTCTTCTTATGAAAATGATTTGATAATTATTTTTAATTTATTCATTCTATGCAATAATATGCTTATTTTTAATAAGATAAAATAAATAAAAATTCTTATAATTTTACTTATGAAAAATATCTATTATTTTAAATTATTAAAATATTACATAACGTTAGACTTTTTTTTTTAATTTCATGCCTATTATTATATAACTAATTATTGTAAATTTGGAAGTGTTGATATCAATCATGTTATATGTATAACAGTTCGATTATAGAATGATTTATATTAAAATAACATAACAAATAAATAATTAAAAATCTTTGTAAAATTGTTAATAACATATAATTAATTTTTAATAATCCAAAATATAAAAGATAAAATTCTTTTAAAAGTAAAATAACATAAAAAGCTCTCATCTTTTACTTTTGCTAATGATATGAGTTGATAATAAAAGAGTTCCTTTGTATGTAACTAACAAAAGTGATAAGGTGAGTGCAATCTATTTCCGGGAGTTCGCTAAATTCCATGGAAGTGTTCGGTGTTGCTCACTCAAGGAAAGAACTGAGGCAAGCAAGCAGGTAAGGAATATCTAGGAGCAGCTGTGCCTGCTCTACCTCTGTAGAGAGGGTGAGACATTGGGTGATGATAATGATATTTTTAGCAGTAGATCTTACACTCACAGTCTTTGACACTTAACGGATACAAAGCGGTGACTAGTTTGTCCATTTATGGATTCCAGCAATAGTTCTTCATCATCTCACAACATTGCCGGTTAAAAGACCAAATGGCAAATGATCATCACTAAGCAGGTCCTTCGCCGGCCTATTTACCCACATTATATATTCTGGTTAGATGAAATACACCATTTAACCTAATATAATAATGATGCTGCCTTTTATAGGAGGAAATATATATTTTTTGTTTTTATTTCCTTATTAAAAAATGCTCGGTGAGTGATAGAATATATGTTCCTAAAGTAGCTGTGGAATATGTTAAAATTTCACTAATACGTAAAATCTGAAAATATCTAACAATACGTTGTTTTTAAAATTATATATATTTAATAATAGCAAAAAGAAAATTACATACGTTTAATAAAACATTCTCTCTTTTGTACTTTTTTCGGTCACTAATTTCAATTTTGTATGCAATCAAAAACTAGTTGGGTTCCTTATACAAAACTGTACAAAAGTGAATGGAGCATGACATGTGTAACGAATATTAGAGAAGCAAAGCAGGTGACAAATAGGACTTGCCTTGTTGCTGATAAACAAAAGAAAGCAAGGACCAGAAGCAACAGGCTACTGCGAGTCTACGAGGAAGGCATGTGCTACGGATTACGATAGTATCCATGTTTAGCATGTTTTCTACGAAACCTCTCTTATATTCTAAAAACAAAACTCCTCCTGTCCTCCATCCCCGACCTCAACAACTCCTATTCATATAGTGTACGTCTTCCAACATCTCATTGCCTATGACTATTATATAAGGTCTCCTCCTCCCAAGTAGTAATAAGAAATTAAACACCACAATCACGGTATCTTTGACCAACTAATACTTTTATTTTAATGATAATAATAATAAAACTTTCAATAATACATATTTTAGACCAAAATTTTTTAAAAATATTAATTTAAAATGTATAAAAAATAAACTAATTAGGATTATTATATTTAACATATTTTTATTTTCAATAAATTATCCTTGAAAATCTTTTAAATAAGTCTGAAAAAGATACATTGCAAAGTTGACTTAGTTAGTTTGAAACTTAATAGTATGCTTAATTTGACGTAAAGTATTTAATAAAATGAAATGATTTATAATAAAATAAAATAGAATGTAAATGGATGTAATATTAGAAAATTGTTATTTGAAAATAATGAAAGATTTCATAATATAGTATAATAAAATGTTGTTTAGAAGAAGAATTTATAATGTAATACAGTGAAATGTTGTTTATTATTTTACATTTCATTATAAACCTCCCAAATTAGAGATAATTTATTTTTGCTATTTAGGATGAAATAAGATTCATGTGAAAATTTTCTCTTTCATTTTATTTTATTTTATTATAAACTCTATCATTAAATAATCAAATAATATTATATTTCATTATATTTTATTAATAAATACTTAATTAAACAAAGGCCTATTTATAAGGAATAGTATTTTTACTGCATGAAAGAGGGAAAAAAGGTAAAGATGTAATTAAGTCAGCATTTTTGTCTGGAGGGGGACCGTCAGAGGATGGAACTATGTATGGGGTGTTAGTATAGGACAAGTGAGGTTAGAAATCTTGAGAGAGAGAGGCGTACATATGTCACGTCGCTATGTATCTCCCGTCATGCTCTGTCAAATTTTTTGTTTCACTTATTTTATTTTAATTATATTTCACTCAATGTTATTTACATATTTATATAAAATTTATATAAATATATAAATAATATTTAATAAAACATGATCCCCCGCACCTACGCTACAACTTTTACCTCTTTCTTTTTTTTTAAGAGAAAAGATTCAAAATTACACAGTACGTCGGGAAAGACACGTTCCTGATAAATTTTCTAAAAGGATCATGTGGCACTCTATAAGAAGTGTGGCAAAAGAAGTGACTCCGACATTAAAATGACTCGCATATTTGACAAGCCAGTCGATACATCTATTGCTCTCTCGATAGATGTGTCGATAAATAACAATCCAGTTCCGATTGAATAGTTCATTAATGCCTTGAACTAGAGAATTAAGAAATCGGTCTGGTGTATCGAAGAAGAGAGGACATCGATCATTACTGTAAAATCTACTTCAAACTTGATTCGGCGGTATTCCAAATTCTACTTAGGGGTCAACCCGATATACACGCAACTTCGACCCTTTCAACTTTAAGAAGAGGGAGAAGGTAATAATAGAGACGCGTATTGAAAGTTGAAACTGCTAGACGCTACGAGCTAGCGGACTTTGCAAGACAGAAAGCATTAGGTCAAGTCTTGTTACACACTCTCCATTGCTCTACTAATCAACGATATAACATAACTTTTCTTCAGTATCCCGAGACTCCATAACTAAGCTACTTCACGTCTTCACCTCTAACTGTCAGATTATTTGAGTTCGAAGAACATCAGAAGTGTTTGGACTTTTGGCAACCCACACAAAGTAGAGGAATTCCTATTCTATGCATGCGGTTTTCTGTTCGCTTTTTGTTTCTTAAGCTCTTTTGCTTGCTCCATTAGTCATAATAATAAATCCAACAATGAA
>JANQBM010000006.1:5770743-5792880 GCA_025594535.1 Erythroxylum domingense | reverse complement strand
TTTGGAGCCTCGAGCTCCCCAGTGTTTCAGAGCCTCAGGCTCACAGTGATTCAGAGCCTATGGCTCAATGATTAATGCGCCCAATTTTGGGACAGTTTTAGGCGCTTGGTCACAACAACGTAATAAATTGAAAAGTGTCACATAAGCATTTCGTATGCATGTGTTTAAGGTATTTGATTGTGTGAAAGGCTTAAAACCTTATACTAAGAAGTGAAGGCTTAATGCCTTACAGTGATGTGATTAATGTGATTTTTTGATTATGTGAAAATGTGCAACATCTGTGATATGACTGATGTATGCAAAATTGTTTGTGTGAAATATTATGCTATATGCTCCGTGTATTGTATGAATTGAGTGGACCATCGATGATGGTTGCTCATTGAGTTCGCAAAACTCATCCAAAAGTTGCAATTATTTTTCAGGACTCAGAAGAATACCCTGTTAAGTGACGGGAGTATATCTGTGCATAAGAGAGAGAAAAGAAGAGGTCGGGATCAGTTCGCGTTTACTTTTTGTGTCTTTTATGTTTACACTGAGTTGTAATTTTCGCAAAGTGTTGTATGATTGTAACGTAATATTTCAATTTGTAATAATTTGAGAAAGTGGATACGGTTTGTATTGAGTAATTTGAAATGGGCCCAAGTGGCTAATAATTGTTTCTGTTGCTTTCTTTATGGTTGTATCAAATGGTTTTAAATAAAATGGGCCAATTCGAGTTATCAACTTTCTGTACTTTATTTTTCATCGCTGAAATGTAACATGCTTCGTTTTCTGTTTAAGTAAACAAAATGTTTTTGAAAAAGAAAAAGTGGGCCCAAACAAATGATCTTTGATAAGAGTATTAAAAAAAAATTATACCGTGTTTTTAATTGTTAAGTGATGTGACACGCCACCCTCGCGAGGCACAGATTTGGATATTACCATTGATATCGAGTTTGAGTCCAGCGGGAATGGGGTGTTACAATTCTTATGTTGGATATTAAATGAGCCATACGGAGGGATGTGAATGACATAGATGGGATTTGTACCTCTCTTAAATGAGAGATATATTATTTGGGCCTCTTGACAAGTATGACTGAAGAAATGCATGGCCGTAATTAAATAACATTGATGAGGAGTCATAAATGTCAGTTGTTATAGTCAGTCAACTTAGGAATCAAAAAACTATGATAATCAAAGGTTGACATGTACCATGCCTTATAATTAATCTTAATATCGAGTTACGAAGGGACTGAGTTTGTAATAATATCTTGCTAAAGGTCAGTTATGAATTATAGGCCTTGAAGTGTGATCAAGCCCATTACCAACATCAAATGAGCCTATAGGATCGCACATAAAGAGAGTTGTGATTTGAGCTTATTCTCTTAGACCTAATTTATTAGGCACTGAATAAATATATGTGGATATATTTATTGAGTTAGATTGAATTAAGTTGTCAGGCTTTTATTATATGAGATATAATATAGGCCGAAACTTATTGGAATCCAAATAGGTTTAGGATTATGATATTCTTATTCCTAATAGGAATAGGAATTACTATTTCCCTATAAATAGAGAACTTATGTCTCATTAGAAGATACATGAAAAACCCTAGCCACTCATTCTTTTTTCGAGCAAAAAATGTGCGATGTTCTAAAGTATTTTAGAACGTGCTAGCACACATTAACCGCTGCCCAGATTGTTCATCCTCGTGTGGATGCCGATAGAGGACGTTTGCGAGCTGTAGGGTCAACATATCTGAAAAGAATCCAAACTGCGTGCTTCAAGATGTAATTTTGATTACACTTCTTGTTATGTAGTTTCGGTTAACCAAGGCATAAGACACGAAGTCCTATGGTCCATTCCACTACGTATTGTGAATTCCTGGGCCATAGGCATTCCAATAGTAGTGATGTCTTTAAGTATATGAAATTTGTGGAGAATAGAGGAAGAAAGACTATGCACGATCTTGGCCCTCAGTACATGATCGTGGCTTGACTATTGTGGGACTAGTTCTGGATTGTTAATTTCTTCTTTGTGTACATGTTGAACCCGCTGAGAAAAAGTTACTCTAAATTGGCGTATTTGGACTTAATTAAGGCTTGGAATGAACCTAGATTGTTGCTTGATTAATTAGTTAAGAGCATGATAAGTTTAGGTTAATTGATGTCATAACTTAAAGAATGTACTGTTTTGGTGTTAATGGATAAAGGAATAAAGGAATAAAGGTATCCATATGAATGCAAACATGATCTTAAGGATATGAGTAATGTGTATTAGGCATGAATGAATAAGCATTGAAGAACATGAGGTAATTGTGAATGAGAATTAGGTAATTGTATGAATATATATTGCTAAAAAAGTTTGGTGAAGGTATGATTGATGAATTTGGAGTAAATCAAGCTTAATTAAGTTATAAACCTGATTGTAAACTAGTTGTCTACAAGCTATAATGTTTGAATGGTTAAGAAATTTTTGTGTAAGAATACATACCTAGAAATTCAATTGAGCATACATTAAAGCATGACACATATACATGTATTCATATGAATAAATAAATTAGTGATTTGTGAGCTATGCATGTATTACATGACGATAGATGCACAGGGTGATCGTCAACATTTAGACATTGCCAGAACATCAAGATAATAGTTTTTCTAGAGCATACTATAAGTTAATTTAGATGTGTAAACTCAATTATGTATGCTTCTGTATGAATTGAATGTTTAATCTGAAATATATGTACAATTGATTGACAAATGCTGGACTTAGATTCGAGGAGCTTGATATATGGCATGTGTATACTAAAATGAAAACATGGTATATGAAGTGATGCATCATGTCACATTGAAATGCATGATAAGATAAAGGTGTTATATTTTTGGTATTGAGATTGAACTCAAACAAATTTTGTGTAATGTATATATGGATTGTGATTTGTAATGATACATGTAACTTTTATATTTGTGAATGAAATGGGAAGAATTGAACACTTAAATTGCTTATATATGTTTGATGCCTTTAATAAGTTAGGTTAAATGTCCTAATATACCATTTTCTTAGAGTATGTTTTCAAATATCCTCTGGTATGTTCAGGCATATGCTCTATGGGAGTGGTATGTTACACTATGCTAATTAGTCCACTGTAGAACTAAATTGACTAATCCCTAGAATTATGATATTATAATATCCTATATAAGTTAGATTTGAAATTCCTGACTATATAAAGCATATAGAAGTCCCAATTCACTAGGGATTTTTTTAACACCCTAAAAATAATTCATAATGGATATCTAATGATCAAATAAGAACAAAAAATATTTATAATATTAAATATCCTAAAATGCATCTAAATAATGGAAATAGGAGGGTTATAGAAAAGTGACCTTGATGGAGCTAAACATATGGTGAAAGAGAATTTCAATGTGTGCGAGGATACCTTAAGTATGATATAGAAGCGCCAGGTTTGGTTTATCTCACTAAAATATAAAAGCAAATTTAATATTTTTATAGGATTATGAGAGAAAATATTAGGGGTGTATGCATTGTTATAAGGCTCTACATGACCCTTACATGATATTGTATAGGTATTGTGTATTATATATATGAGGATGTATAAGTAACATAAGGGTGCCTTAGTTAAATTAATGGGCCTCATTATTAAGTTGAGATATACAGGGACCTACATAGGATTATGTAGGTTACATGTATAAATATGAATCATTCTATCTCTTAGGGTGCCGATAATCAGGCTTATAAACTATGGTATGTATACATACCTTAGGGGCATGTTTACAACTTGGTTATAAACAACCTATCATGCATTTGGCTATATTAAAAAGTAGCATATTCTATAACATTTTTTCTTTTTTCACAAGTGAACATGAGTTTGCCTAAGGAGAAATAAGGGAGAATATATGTGTATGTAGCCTCGTACATGGTATCGTGTAATTGTCATGTGTAAAACTGCTTTAAAAAAATGGTGTGTTAGAATTTTTTAGGCTTTAAAACTAGAAAAAAATCAAAATACACTAACTTTAGACACGTAGTGAGAAAACTTCAACAAAAATTTAACAATTCAAGGTTAAGAAAATGGTATGAACTATGAAAACAAACAAGTATTAACCTATACCACTAAAAACATGAAAATGTTAAAAAAAAAACTAAATGAAAGAATTTTAAGTTGCCTCCAATAAGAAATTGTTTTAGGTTATAACCTTGACCCCTTTTCATTGATCTCAACCTAACTAACCCCTGCCAATAAGGTGTAAGTTTCCATGAGTTTTGCTTCCAACTCCATTTTTCTTATTTTTTAGAGGAACAATTAATTTGTAGGCATGTTTCATGGTTCCTTACAATGTATTTGCCCTTTCACTAGCTTCTGTTATTTTTGAATCTCTTCCCTTTACATCTTATCCCTCTTCTTCCTAAAAAACATAAGATATGTTCTCATTAATTATAACAAAATAGAGGCACTTGTTAGACTTAGTTCATATTTTTTGAACTTTAGTTTCTCATTCCTAACCCTAAAGTTAACTTTCATTTATACACATCAGTCAAAGCTTTAGAAGTATTTAAGAAAAGTCATCCTAAAATGAGAGGCATATGTATATACTCAGTTATATCTAATACCATAGAGCCTACATGAATAAAAAACTTACCAATTATTAGATGAGCATCTTCTAGTATACCTACCTATTGTTTAAAAAAGTGATTTATTAGTTATAGAGAAATAGTTGAAGGTTTGAGATTGCCCACTATAAGCTTTTTACATATTGATAGGGGAATGAGGCCAACATATGATCAAAAATTAAGTCTTTAATAGTACATGGAACTTATAAGCTATTAAGATCCTTAAGCTTCTAAGGTGGTCTACTATAAGTCATAGACTTACACTTTTTAGATTGGATTGTAGCTTTATACTTGTTATGTCTAGTTTCTATTGCTTTTAATTGCCTTCATATCTTGATTTTGGTTACAATTTCTTATGTTTTGATCCAAATGAGAGAAAAATTGAGTGAAAATTGTGTGAATATTGCATGCACATTAATTGGATTGTTTTGTAAATTATTTCATGAAAATGAAAGTTCACGTAAATAATTTACATGAAAAGAAAAGAAAACAAAGAAAGTTGGTGACTAACTTGTGACTAAGCTTGTCACCACCGTGGAACTTAAATCACGATAGTGACCAACCCTTATGGGGGTTATAAACAAAGTCACCCTTGTGACATGTTTTTCCTTTAATTCAGCAACTTAATACATGTCATATGTATGAGGGACAACTTGAAACCTTAGATATAGGAGTATACTACAAATAGAAGGAGAGGGTGGTAGCAAAAGATATCTTTCATTCATTCTTCACTCTCTACACACAGACACATTCAGGGGAGGCAGAGAGAAATAGAGAAGGAAGAGAGAAATAGAGAAGAGAAACAGAGTGAGTCGGCAAGGAAGAGAAAAACATAAATGAGAGGTAGAAAATAGGGACAGAGGTTAAAAGCCAGAGCTGGAGCTGAAACCATTAAACTTGAGTAACCATTCGGTTGGGTAGGAACAAGCTGAAGTAAAAAGTGAGAGCTCATACTAGAAGCTTTAGATGGCAGGAGAATAGTCGCACTTGCTCATCTGATCCTTTTTTGCTCATTATATTTTTCTTTTGTTGCTTAGTTTCTTGTTTATTTATTGAACTTGTTACTTTTATAGCTTAATCAACTGTTATTTATTTTCTTTTCATAGTTCATTTAATATTCACTATTTTATTGCTTTGATACTTCTGTTAAAAGTAACATGAAACGAAGTGTATGGAGATGATTAACTTTGTTTATTATATGATGGGCTGATCTCTTTAACTTGAGGATTAATATAGCTATTTTAGTCAAATATGCATGATTGAGGTATTGTGTTATTGTCTTACGTTTGCTGTGGTTTATGAGTTGAATAGGTGTAATAACATGTTCAAAATTTACATCATTTTAGTATTAAACGAAGGACTGAGAGGAGAAGTTTAATATAAGATGAGAAACTATAGACGCTTAGGTTAAAAATTAGAAATATATTAACTTAAGTGGTAATTAATAGTCAAGTTTTCATAATTAATTCAAATAATATCTTGTCGAATGCAAAAGCTAGATTTAATCTATTATTCAAGTTGATCTTAGTGCCACGCTGCTAGTTTTGGTAAGACAACTGTCTATCCAATCATTTCCCCTTAATCATGCATAGGAGATTAAATTAGTGAAATTAATTTTCAAGAGTTTTCTACTTCGATTTTTACTCGTTTTTGCTTTTGGTCGATTCAGTTTACTTTTTAGACTAAATTGCAATTTTCTTTAAAGCTTTCACTCATCAATCGGCATAAAGTGTTTAAGAGTGCATTTATTTTTGTTTTTGTTCAAAATTAATTTAAGTGAACTAATTTCACCTCCATCAGAGATGACCCTGGGTTATCAACTACAACTGCCTCATATCCTTGTAAATACGATAGCCTAGTTCTTTTTAGAACTTTTTGAGCACAACAATATGCCCCAAAACTTCTCTATTAGGAAACAACTACATTAAAAACCTGACATAAGAAGCTATTGACTTTAAAACATTAATAAAAGGAATCTTAATGTAAAAATAATTGCATGGGTGGCTTATTAGGTGCCGAAAGAATGTATTTACTCTTTTCCTTTTCTCCTTCCTCTCTCTCAAACTCTTTTTCCTCTCTAATAGTTTTTCTTCCTTCTTGAACTCCCTCACTCTTAACTACTTCCAACTTAGATTTTTCAATTAGTTTATCTCCTTTAATATCATAGAATTATAATGTTCCCTAAGATTCTACAGTTTACCAGGTAGTTAACCAGGTGGTCTAATACTATAGCTGGAATTCTAAGTGATTTAGGAATCAAGCATCTTATTATGGGTAGCAGTAGAGTCCACCTTATAATTAACCTTCCTAATCTTCTCTTTTAAATTCTTCATTATGTTTGGCTTAAGTGGCAAAGAAGTTCTTTAAAAGAGAGTCTAAATTTGATTTTTGGTGAGGGAGTCATGGAAATTCTCACATGTCAGACAATATTAGTAGCACTAACAATATTAAGATTCATAGTAATTTTCAAAAAATCATTAAGATCCATAGTATCAAACTTTTTGGTACAAAATGTTCACCTTAGCAACAAAAATATTCAAAGGATCCAAATTACACTTACCAATAATATTCTTAACACTAGCTCCCTTATTTTATCATTATTAGTATATACTGTATGAGATTTTACACTTCATCCATTGTCTTGTTCATTAAACCTCCAATAGTGGTAACATCTATATAGATCTTTGTATTATAGGTTATTCTATGATAGAAGGTCTAAAATTAGTCACTTCTCTAATTTATGGTAGGAACAGGACCTTAACAAATCCTTATATCTCTCTAATGTCTTATATAAAGACTTGCCTTCCCTTTGGGCTATTGATCAGGGGTTAGTTATGTGTAAGTTTTAATAAATAACCCTCGATAATTCAGAAGCGCACGGTTTGTTAGTGTAGTACCTAAGGTGTCAATATGATGAGGATGGATAATATAATTATAAAATATAAGGCTAGAAACAAATACAAAAATTCAAATTGCACGAAACTAAAAATGAGAATTTAATTCAACCAATCAAATTAAGAATTGAACACAAAATATTAATTATTCAGTAGTTGCAACACACACCTAAGAATCAACCTAAAAAAATTCACAATTAAGAGAAAGTGAATTTTAGTTACCCTTAATGCTAACCTATTATGAATTATTAGATTATTAGTTCTAGACAATCCTATGGTTGATTACTCTCTCTTGAGTTATAACCATTAACCCTAAATCATAAACCCTAATCAAATTATGGAAGTTGCAATCTCTTAATTACCAATCTATCTATAACCTTAATTAGTTCTGAAGGTATCTAAGAAACTATTGGAAATGTATGCAAGATCTATCTTTGCACAATTTACCGACTTAATTCAATTCTTATTCTAATAAATTACCTAACTTTTGTTTACCAATTTAATCATTTTTCATTCGATTCTCCCTCTCAGTTTATTATCGAATTATGAACTTGCAGAATTAAACCATAACAAATCCAATAACATATAAACAATCAAATTTTATCGATTCAAAGATAAAACTCTGAAGGTGAGTTTAGAACATCCTCAACATTTAGATCCTATCATTAACTATTCAATCTAATTTTATAAAATGATAAAACTAAAAATAAACAGGAAATACTATCAAAATGGAGGACGAGAGGCAGTGATGTCGAGAAACCTCCTAATCCGGGAAGTACATTGAGTTAAGTTCTTCTCCTTTTCTCTCTTCCTTCTTCTCTTCCTCAATCTCTTAATGAATTCTCTCTAGGGTTTCTCAAGGTGGCTAATGCAAAAGCTCTTTCTAATTTTTTTTCTTGTTCTTTAAATATCCTTTGTGTTCTTAGAAGCCATAGGGTTGTTTAGGGTCTGAAAGTTACAAAAAATCCCATGAAACTTGACATTTTCTAGTATCTACACATCTGCCTGATGCAGGCCATAATCATGGCCTTGCAAGTCATGATTGTAGGTCACATCCAAGCCTTCTATCACAATCGTGGCATGCAGGCACAATTGTGGGCTAACTCTGGTGTTTCTATCATGATCATGGTCTATTGTGCAATGATTGTGGGTCACTGTTTTAGCCCAAATGTCTTCGAAACTTCTCCGTTCTTCTATGTTTACCCTGATATACTAGCAAACACATTAAGGTACCTCAAAAACATAATATTTAAGCTCAAAGACTTGTACTAACCCATAAAACACTTAAAACATAAATAATTAACAAACTAACACATTTCTAAGCTAAACACTTACTAAACAAATGAATTAATAGCTAAATACATATCAAACTAAGCCCTAAAATATAATGCAATTCACACTTATTAGCATCCCCACACTTAAACATTTGCTTGTCCTCAGGAAAACAAAACAACAAACACATAAAAATCACAGAGCACACAATGCAATAATGAGATAATGGCTTCATCTTTGTGAAACAAATTTAACTTTAAACACCATCATTCAAGCTATTCCAAATCATTAACATTCGAAATTTGTGTCTAGGAGCTTTGGACTAAACATACACATTAATTAAAAACTCAAATGTCAAGTTATTCGCCCTTTTCAATTGTACACACACATTAATAATTCTTTGGTCATTCAAACTCTATAACTACTCCTAAATATGTTTTCATGAAAAGTCAAGCTATTTATAAGTTCAGTAAGTTTTATTAGAAAACCTTTTTTTTTTACTTTTTATTTAATTTTTTGTGGACATGGACCTAATCTTTTACTCAGAGGAAAAAATTGGTGATGAATGTTGATCCGGTTACTCAACTAAGTCATGTTTCTATTAAGCTACTTTGTTGAAACATCATTATAGTCTTTTGATGCGGATGCACACATTTATGATGCGTGTTGATCTGATTACTCAGCTACTAGCTCTATTCATAACCCAAAGGCTAGTGGAATAATTATTTATTTAAAATTAATAAACACACATTTTTTATTGCCTACCTTGTTGCTTTAGCTACTCGTTTTCATGAAAAATACTAGCAAAGCTACTTTAGTCAAAAGACCTAAAATTATGAATGAATGTGACAATTTAGAGGGTGAAAAACTCACTGAATCCTAATTAACTTACATATTTAGCCAAAGAACTCAATTCACTAATTTCACAAGCTAATGACTCTTCATAACCTAATAGACTATCTTCAAAGTTAAATCAATTTCAATTCATCTAAGCCATTGACACATTTACACAATTCAAAAATTGCAACCTAACAAACTATTATGCAATATGTAAAATTCACATTCAAAGTAAAACACATAACCCTCCCCACACTTGAACAACACATTGTCCTCAACGTGAGAAGGAAGCAAACAAACACATATGACGAGAAGAAACATAAATTAAAGTAAAAAAATAAAATAAAGACGAAATTTAAAAAGAACAGGGATAGAAATAAAGCCCCGAGGTGATGGAGGCGGGGATGGTATCGGAGGTGGCAATTGGATGCCTTGAGCCTCAAAGTAACAATGGATAGGACGTATATGTTGGCTCTAATGTCTTTGTGTTTGGGCCATCTCCTTCATTCTTTTAGAGTTCTCTGCAACTGTATCTGTAATTACCTTAGTGTTCGAGAAGATTGTATCGAGCATTTTCTTCCAGCCCAGTTCATCTGTGTCTTCTTCCTCTTCAGAATCCTCACTCGTTAAGTCCTCTTCTGCCTGCTGAGGCGGTGCTATGCTCAAACTTTCTTGACTAGCCCTATCTTCATATGAGTCTTGTGGATGAAATCTTAGAGTTCCATGTTATGGGACTTAAGGATTTTAACATGCCATAGATGATGGTGATTTAGAAAATCTGGGAGGTAAACAGTTAAACCATTATAGTCCATGCTATAATACTCAGCAGTGGCGAAAACCAAATACCCTATACCCAAATTATTGCTTCTCTTACATGGAGTTGCAACAATAACATTTAGCACATATGTGGAGGTGCACATTAGGATGTTATGATCCATGCACCTCAATAGGAAAAGTTCCTTTGTTGATCACTTGTTAGTTTTTGATTTGTCAAAAACCATTTGACATATGAATTTATGCAATAACAAGTGCTCATGGGTTCTTATGATGTTGTTGTGGGCATTTTTAGCATCGAATCGATCTAACCTAGTGAACTCATTCCAATAACGAGAAGCACAAAAATCATCGTGCTTATTGACGCCTGAGTTTCGGTATTTATTACAAAGCTACCTTACCAGATGATTGGGTAAGGATCATGTACAAGGACACATTAGGAAAAGTTCGCCGCAACCAACTTTTCATTTTGCTACAGCAAACTTTTCTAAGACCTTTCTGGAAAAGTTTTTCGCGACCAAATTTTGGCTTCGTCATGGCGAAGTCACAAAATCAAGCGAGAGCACCTCTCAGAAAAGGTTCGTCGTGGAAAAACCTTCAAATAGACCCGAACCATCCAAAACAAAAATAACGCACACATCCTTTCAATACAACCCAAATTCCATCACTATCAACAAATAACAATCTCAACCAAGAGGATAGATATGTACATAATCGACAGAAACTTTTTCAAATCTTAATCTCATTACTAAAACAAAATAGAGTTCGAACATAGCTTTAGTGGGCATTTCAAGCTACAATATATCATAATCCAAAAATACATGATTTACACAAAGTGGAATTGCTCAAAATGCAACTAAAGCATTATTTTACAAAAACTAACTTAAAATACAAAATAAGCATAATTCAGAGTAATGCCCTCATGTTTGATCACTCGATCTCTTGCTCATCACCTGAAGATGGGACGAAAAAAGGGGGTGAACTTAAAGCTGGTGGGTAACAATTTTATAACCGGTAATAAGAAAAACCATCGTATAATTCACAATGCATCATGAAACACATATTTCGAAATTCTTAATTTATCAAACACTTTATAATCAATCCAAATCATGCATTCAACAAACTTGTCAACATATAAACACATAAAAATGGTTTGGGAGGTCCATAAACAGAATGAGCTAACACATTCCCATGAAATGGTCCTGTGTAGTCGTGAACAAAACGAACTAACACAATTCCATATAGTGATTTTTGCGTAGTCGTTAAAAAGAGGGAGTTTCTGAAGGAGCTCCATGCCACTTATAGGCAGGCGGGAGAAGCCTTTATACAAAGTGCACTTGACATACAGAATGAACCAAACCAAACCCACATAACATGTATTTCATAACTTATAAACTTGTTGCCCAAAATGGCACTTTTTTCAAAAAGTGATTTTATAAACATCGTAATCTATTTATTTAAAAAAAAGATTCATTTTTCGCACTCTTTTCATAAATCATCCACACAATATTCACATACCAAACATATAGCACTTTCTCAAAGCATTCAAAGAGCAATAAATGAACATTTATAATACAATTGAAAAACATTTTCTTTCCTGATTTGGAAGAAACATTAATGGCTTATTATTCAATTACAAAAATGTAACCCACCTTGAATTCCTTGCTAAATAGTTACTCAAAGATGTCTCTTTTCTTGCTCCTTTTGCCTCTCCTCTTTATTTCCTTCAATATTGGGAAAAAATCCCAATTCAATTGGAATTCCAATTGAGAACTTAAAGAAATATATAAACTAAAGTTAATCCTAGAATACTTAAACCCATGCATTTTTTAAGCTTCATTAACCAAAACCCTTCCAAAAATCCAAAAGTTTAAACATAAACTTACCTTAAATCTTCTCCAATTATTAGGTCTCTTAGCTTAAATGGAAGCTCTAATCTTCTTCTTTCTTTTTCCCTTCTTGAACAACTTCAAAATTGCTCTTTAAGAATAAGAAAATTGTGAACCTAGCTTAGTTTCCTCTTCTTTTCTTCTTCTCCCATGACAACTCTCTCTTCCTCTCTTCAGTTTTCATTTTTCTTCTTCTTCAATTACAAGAGCACAATTCTTTTTCCCATTTTTAGCCTTAATGAGCCCAAAAAGTCCATTTTACCCTTCCTTATAAGCTTATGCTCTTTTAACCTAAAGGGATCTTCCAAAAATACCCTTTAACCTTCTTATTATTTTAACACAACTGAGCCATACAATAAAATCCTACTAACATTAACATAATAATTAACTCTAAAAACTTAATTTATCAAAACCTCATACTTCATTCAAATCATGCTTAAATAAATAAAATAAAATAAATTCGGGGCCAACATTGCTGATCTATCATGGGAGACTCAAGGAACCCATTAAATATAACACATGATTTCGATGTTCAACTCATAATTTTATCTCCGCAAACTAAACCACATTTCCTTAGGGTTACTAGGTTCGTAATGAAAGGAAGTGAAGAATTCTAGAGTGAGCTCTTGGTAGACAGGATACTAGAAGTGTATAAACTTTGCCCACTAAATTTTTTCTACTAGGTTCTCTACCTTATCTTGCAATTTTATCTTATCAAGTGTATCAAAGTAAAAATATTTTCGGATTAAAATTTGTTTAGCATTAAGGGATTAGAAATGTTCCTCCTCTGTGTAAATCGGGAAGGATACTCTGAAATTCGCTGTCCTAATCCTTCTCCCTTGTCCTGAGACTTGATTTCATGCTAATGATTGATCTTGCTTTGCTGACTGCTTAATATGCAGCATACTGGTCTGCAAGTAGGTGGACTAGAAATAAGGTGGAAGTTTAGAATTTGGTTAGAGAGAAGTGAGAGTGTTTAGAGGTTTTAAACTCAGAGAGATAAAGTAAAAATAAAAGTGAGTGGAAAAGAAGTAAGGAATGAATATATAAGCGAAAAAAGGGTAAAATGGTAAAAAAATTAAATTAAAATTTGCGTGTCCAGTTTTATCCTGTCGCAGCAGGCCATGATTGTGGTCTGCAATATTACCACCAATTTCTAATTTTCCTCTTCTTTTGTCCTTCTATACTTTCCCGAGATCAGTTTCTAACTCTTTATAGCTCTTTCACCTCTCTTTTGCTTACTTCCTTGATCATCTAACTCATGTCAAAGTCCTACACCTTCTTGATTTTATTTGGAAAAGAAATAACCTAACTATAGAATTTAAACTATCTAAAAAAATTAAAGAAAATAATCATGGAATTAACAATCCATGGGTTGCCTCCCATATAACGCTTCTTTTAATGTCTATAGCTCAATGCTCTTCTTTTATTGGAAACTCAGCAGAGATCAATTATGAGCGGCTTGCTTCCACCTTTTTTTTTAACATCAATCTTATGCCTTGTAAGTAAGCTACAAATTGGAAAATGATCAAAAGGACAATATTGATAATATTGAGAAAAGTAATTAATTTCAATAATGTTGTTTTCAGTAACAAAGACTTTTATAGTGTCTTCAAGCTCGATCTCTATTTTCATCTGTTGTTCATCCTTCCATTCTTTAGAAGATTCGAACACATCAATTATCCTGAATGAGCTACTCTCCTTTGAATTCTTTAATACATCATTCATGTTGAATGTCACTTGGTCATCATTAATCTGAAGGATAAGGTTCTTTTCATGGACATCTACCAAAGATTTTTAGATGTTCAAGCATGGTATACTAAGATCTGGCAAATAATATGAGAGTTTTTGATCCTTTTCTTCATCCTCTTTTTTGATTTATTGGTCTTCTATAAGGTAGGTTTCAACATGGTCTTCCACTGGTTCTTCTTGTTCTTCCCTATTTCTAAGTGTCATAGCCTCATATTTCTCTCATTGATATAATTCCATATTGCTCAGAGAGTCTTCCACACTTCTCTGACAAAATTCAAAGGAAAGTTGTCTTACTTGAATCTCCAAGTTGTGAATAAAAGCGTCATGATTTTTTGTTACTTGATCAAATTGCTCTTTTAGTATCTTCTGGTTCTCTTCCATGTTTGTTAGCTTATCTATGATTTTGTCTAATTTAGAATCCCATGAATTAGACTCATCTTGCTGAAGTTTAAATAGGTTATGATGTCCTATCTAAGTAATTGCATTGTTGGACCAATAAAAATCTGGGTGGCAAACAGGTTCATATAAGGATGATGATTTCCCCAACTAAATTTGGGCTCATTGAAATCTGTAAGAGTCCTTTGCTCCCCATAATATACATCCTCCATAACTTTTCTTTTTATCTCTTCTTAGCATTCAACTATTGAGATTCCCCATTGTTGTCTGGTGATATCCAAATTAATGTGATGTCTACCTTATGCCCATTTTTTTTATTAAAAATGGTGAAAAGTCTTAGACTAAAGAATTAAACTAATCACCTCCCTAAAAACGGTGACAAAAACTTGATCGAATGTTGGTTATGTGTAAGTTTTAATAAATAATGTTGGATAATCTACAAGCACACGGTTCATTAGCGTAGTACCTAAGGTGTCAATCCCACGAGGATGGATAATTTGATCCTAAAATTTATGGCCAGAAATAAATACAAAAATTCAAATTGCATGAAACTAAAAACAAGAGTTTAGTTTAATCAATCAAATTAAGAATTGAACACAAAATATTAATTAGTCAGCAGTTGCAATACACACCTAAGAATCAAACTAAACAAATTACCAATTAAGAGAAAGGGAATTTTACTTATCCTTAATGCTAGCCTAACAGATTAAGAATTACCGGATTGTTGGTTCTAGACAAATGTAGGGTTGATTACTCTCTCTAGAGTTATAACCATTAACCCTAAATCATAAACCCTAATCGGATTATGCAAGTTGCAATCTCTTAATTATCAATCTATCCAAAACCCTAATTAGTTTTGAAGTTATCTAATAAACTATTGGAAACGTATGCAAGATCTCTTTTCCCAAAATTTACCGATTTGATTTAATTCTTGTGCTATTAAATCACTTAACTCTCGTTAGCCCAATTTAATCATTTTTCATTGAATTCACCCTCTCAATTTATTATTGAATTATATACTTGCAGAATTAAACCACAACAAATTAAATAACACATAAATAATCAAATTTCATTAATTCAAATATAAAACTCTGAAGGTGAGTTTAGAATGTCCTCAACGTTTAGATCCTATCATTAACTATTCAATATAATTATATACAATGATAAAATTGAAAATAAATAGAAAAATACAATCGAAATGGAGGACGGGAGGCAGTGACAACGGGAAACCTCTTGATCTGGGAAGTACGTTAAGTTAGCTTCTTCTCCTCTTCTCTCTTCCTTCTTCACTTCCTCAATCTCTCGATGAATTCTCTTTAGGGTTTCTCAAGGTAACTGATGCAAAAGCTCCTTCTACCTCTTTTTTCTTGTTCTTTAAAAATCCTTTATGTTCTAAATAGCCCTAGGTTTTTTAAGTGTCCGAAAGGTTTGAAAAATACCTCAAAACTTGATGTTTTTTAGTATCTATGCATCTGTCCGATGCAAGCCACAACCGTGACCCTGCAGGCCATAATTTTGAGCCACATTCGAGCCTTTTATCACAATCATGGCAGGCAGGCCACGATCATGGGTCATTCCTTATGAGGCTAACTCTAGTGCTTCTATCACGACTGTGGTTTGTTATGCAACAATTGTGGGTCGTTGCTTTGGCCCGAATGTCTCTGAAACTTCTTTGTTCTTTGATGTTGACCCTGAAACACTATCAAACAGATCAACTTACCTAAAAAACATAATATTTAAGCTCAAGGACTTGTACTAACCCATAAAACACTTGAAACGTATATAATTAACAAACTAACACAAATCTAACCTAATCATATGCTAAATGATTGAATTAATAGTTAAACACATATCAAACTAAGCCCTAAAACACAATCAGTTCACACTTATCAGCTACTATGGTGATCTAGTTCCTTATTGTCATAGTCTTACCTGGAGGGAAGTACTTTGCTAAAAATGCATAAGAGAGCTAGTACCAAGTAGTAATTGACCCTGCTGGAGTAGCCATGCACTAGCTTTATCCTTTAGAGAGAAAAGGAATAAGTGGAGCTTTATTATGTTAAGAGATATGTCATTTAGTTTCAATATGTCATAACACTCTAGAAACATTGATAGATGTTGGCTGGGTTCTTCGGATGGTGAACATCTGAATAATTTTTTTTTGCATAATAGATAATAAGGAAGGATATATCTCGAAGTCAGTAGCTTCAATATTGGGCCTTGTAATGCCAGAGTTAATGTGCTAGGTATTTAATGTCACAAAGCCTTTGAGGGACCTCATATCCTCTATAACCATCTTTAATTACTTAACTTATATTCTTCTTCAAAGTCTTCTTCTTATGCACAATGTCTTCTCGATCTGACGTTCTAATTATGAAAGATTTCTAAAATTGTCTGAACTTTGTATACAAAAGGTAATATATAAAGGAGAAAGAATAAAATAGAACTCAATAAATAAATGACAAAACTAAAATAAGACAAAAATATATTTTAGCTAGTTTGCAAATCTACAAATATTAACATCGAATCCTCAGAAATGACACTAGAAACTTTTTTTCTTGTTTTACTGTACACATAAAATGTAACTGTGGCATTAGTGAATACGAGATTACATGATGATAACACAAGGTTATTGGTTAACTACTCACTACCTAGAATCTTAATAAGCTAGAGCAAACTTTATCGATAGAAGAATAAAGTAAAATGAAATAAATAACAAAATATAAATTGACTATATTCTTTATGGAGACATATTATCCCTATTTATAGGTCAAAAAATTGAAATATATTTTGAATCTTCAGATATTAAGAATGCCCTAAATTGTAATGTGAACTCTCTTAATACGTTTTATCCTAACCTAGGAAGATCTTGCTACTCTCTTTCAAATAACTTACACTTAACCATCTTTATTCACACTATGAACTAAATATACATCTCATCTTTCAAATCGTAATATATGAATCATATATTGAATCTTTCAATTTTGCTTCTTTGGTTCAATTAATATAACAGTACAAATAAACCACAAAAAACTAGAATTTCATTAATCAAAGAATAAATAGAAGTATATCACATCCTAAGTTCTACCTACTAAAATTTGTATCCCAATTAGTTTGTAATATCACAAAGAAAATACACATAGAAATAATAAAGAAAATAAGATAAAGAAAGCATGTTCCTCAATCTTCTAAAGAATTGATTAATTTCTCCTTTATCATCAAAGAATTAGGAATCCTTAATTAAAATTAGCATAAAATAGCTCCAAGATTGTTGTTGAGTTATTCCTTGGCCTCTTTCTCTTTATTTTTTTCATCCTCCTAATAAAAAAATAAAACCCTAATTTTTAATATGTTAAATGGCCTCATACATAGTTCCGTATAGCTAGTTATGTACGGTATAAAATTCAACAAAAATTAACATAATTAACATGGGTACATATGAAGGACCATATACTACGCTGCATTATTTATATGAAAGGCAGTGTAAGGTATGCATAATGCATTGAAAAAATAAAAAGCAGCTAATTTTATACATGACATTTAATATATAATCCTATTTTATATTGTGTTGTTTAGTTCTTCTCTAAATCTTTTAAAATTGTTTGATCTCATTGTAATTCTTCTCTAACTTTCCATCTTTTCTATTTACGTGTAAAAATATGACCTAAAATGATAAAACTTCTTATATTAAGTATCAAATCCTTTACATTCATCCAAAACTACATTATGCTATGAAAATAGTTCTTAAAAAGTAATGTATGTCTAGTATAGATTAATCCTTAAGTTTTTAGGTCACATTAGTGAAACTATTTCATATTATGATTGATCAATGCCCTCATGATTCCATAATTTCATTTATTCAATGAGTTTGTCCATAGTTTAGTCATTGCACTAGTTAACTACTTACTAATATTGGTTGACCAATTTCTCTTACTGGTTGAACAATATAGCTAATTTGTTAAATAAATTTCTTTGAATGAGTTATAGTTTTTTTTATTGCATTGGTTGATTGATATAAGTTTCTACTCAACTAATATAGCAAGTTTTAAAATTATTTAAAAATTTCCTTCATGTCTTTATTTAAACTCTCTCAATTCCCTATTGCTCACCTATGTTTTCTCCCCATCACTTATAAATTCTTACCGCTTTCTTGCCACCTTTAGGCATCCATCTTTACCTGTTTATTCTTTACTTTGCCATATAAAAGAAGGATCTTTTAAAGCACTTCATGTTTTGGAGTTCCCATAATCACTCCCCTATCTTTAGCAACTCACCTCCTTCTCTAGTGAACCTTATCCATCTAAATCTTGAAGATATGTTTCCATCGACTACAACGATCAGTTCACCCATTTCAATTTGGGGTAAACCCTAGCTCCTCTAATTTTAGTTTTTCAAAAATTCATAAATTTTTCTTTAAAATTATAATTGTTTAATATTCTCTAGATTGCAATTATGTTGAATCAAATTGCAAATTGGGTGAGGTATGATATATGCTTAAATGTTGATACATTTAATCTACTACACTTAGTGATTAATGCCTTAAAATGCTTAGGATACTCACTTTAGCACATATTTGATTTTAGGTACATTTCAGAAGTGAAGGAGCTAAAGTGACCCAAAAGCAAACTCATTGAGTCATCTTCTCAATGTTCATACTCTATTGTCTTCATGGAGCAAGAAGATTAAAAGAAGAACAGACAAAATGGGAAGAACCAAGGTTAGAGGTGTCTCATACCCATGCAAAAATGTCTCACGTGTGTGAGACACCACTCACACCTGTGAGGCATTAGTCATGGTGGTGAGATGGTGCCAAACCAATTTAAACCTAGTTTTTAACCATATAAAGGAATATGTGTGACGACTAGGAGAATAGGTTATGAGCAACAGACAGAAACGAAAACACCTACATTCTTTGTCATTTTATCTTGATTTTCAACACCAACAGAGGATTAAAAACTGATTCATGGAGGTTAACGGAGAAGATGGAGGGATAACCTTCCTGATGCCAGTTCGGAGGTGCAATCGATGCCGAGGAGCATATTAAACATAGTATCATTGTGTATCATTTTCTTTCCCTCTCTTTGGATTGTTTACGTAATCTTGAGATTAATGATTGGGTATTATGTAAAAATGCTTTTGAAGATCTATTGAATCATTTTCATGAAAACTTATCCCTAGAACTTGAATTTGATATGTAATAGTCATGTTAAAGGTCATATGTGGTAAGTAACAGTGTTGAATCTTTAGGGATAACATAGCATAAATTAAATAATTGGAGCTTGTGTGATTATTACTTAGGTTGGTCCATTTTTCTCACTTATAATGTGGCTTTCTCGATAAACTTAGAGAGCTTGTTCTAGGTTTCCTAATAGTTAGGGTTAATTAAAGAACTTGTTTTAATTAACTATGACTTAAAGAAATTTGGGATTGACAGAGCTTGTTGTTAATTCATGACCAATAGTTAGAAAAGAGGTGTGAGGAGGATAATGCAATTATACATGTTAAAATGTGCGTAGGTTAAGATTAAACCAAAGAGGTTTTACACATATTTATCACTAGTCATTTTTAACTATTTTTGATAAATTGCTTTCATTAGTTTTATTTTATTTTATTATCTCAATTGAATATACCCAAAACCCCCTGTTTTATTTCTTTTACATCAATTATTTTTATTCTAATAATTAAATAAACATTCCATGTGGATATGATCTCGACTCACCGCAACTACAATTTTTAGTGTGCAGGGTTAGGTAAATTTTGCAGTGCACTCGACAAACGCTGTCAAGATAGGATTTCATAATTAGGAAAATTTCAATTTCTTACATATTTTTATGACTTCTTCAAATTGATGCTTTATTAGTGAAATTGAAGGTTGAATTAAGGTTTTTCAAATCTATTTTGCTTCTAATTATCCCTGTTTTTATTGAATTTAAGTTTTTGACAAATTTGCAAATTGATATTTAACATTGTATAAATTTTTATTAAATTGACGATCGGTTATTGCAATTTAAAACATATTTGAGATATTCCTATATCCAGTTTCATTGAAACTTATTAATTCATGAATCAATTGAATAATTTTCACCTAGACGCTTTTGAAGAAATTAGGAATTTTTTGAATTAGGTATAATTATACGTCACTTTCATAAAATTAAAAATATTTCTTACTTATTTTGAGCGCACTTTTACATAGATAAATTTATCATTTTCTCAAAATACCTTAGCTTTTAATATTTCATCAGAGCCTACATATTTCATTATTTATCTAGCATTTTCCTGTATGATTATACACCAATTGTTACAACAAATAAAGATTTGAAGTTTGTGAGATTGATTTTTTAAAAAATTATTAAATTGCTTTTCCTATAGGTGGCCTTAAACATTTAAATCATCGATATCTATTATATTTTGTTAGGTTATTGTTTTTATCCTTAAAGTAAGTCACATATTTTATTCTCGTAAAAAGAACTATATGAAACTCCATTCATATGCCTAGGATATTTACTCGAGCTAAGAGTAACCCTACTTTTACAAAGACTTAAAAGACTCTAAAGAGATCTCCATTTCCTTTTTTATCTATGCATATTTCCCCTTAAGAGGATGAGTAATTTGGCATTCTGCTCCTGAGTTTCCCAATTATGATTCAGGGAGTTATATAAAATCTGTGTCATTTCCCTATCTTGTCTTGAAAAATTCGAAGAATATGACTTTATACAATTTTTTATTAGTCAAAGATAGGAATCTCTTCTTACCAAGACTTTATCTCATAAACCCAACAAATATTAGGTAGCTTCACTGTAACTTCTAACCTCAAATAATTTTATTAACACTCACATCTTCTCTAAAGTTCAAGGTTTAGCGATTCATTTAACTAGTGATCTCATTAATGAAATCCTTGGCATTCCTATTCCTAAATGTACTCTTATTATGATAGCCTTACTAGATAAATATCATATAGGTCCTCATTATATGTCAAGTTATGTAAAAATTATATTTGAATTAGATCTTATAGCTAAAGTTACTAGGAAGCCAATAATATTCCTACATTTCATCAAATTTTCATTCATTTTATGTTTTTAAGATATGATGATTTTTAGTTCATCTACACCTTCATTCTAGTAAGGAACATTCATCTTGGTGACTTCATTATACACAATATGCTTCATTTTAATAATAGAAAGAAAAAGAAACAAAATATCTAATATATGTTCTAATCCTTAGCCTTGTCTTCTGACATTTTCATATCCATCCCACTAAAGATAAGATTGTTCTAAATTCTTATTTAATTTTTCTACCCTTAACAACATAGGTTACTAATTGGTGATGGTCATATGACTTGATTACATCAGTGACGATAGTTATACACTAAGCGGCCTGTACCACCATATGAGGCTATCTTTTATGATGATAATTCTAATAAGCCTTTACTTAGTTATACTATTGAACTACCTGTGGATGATGAAGCTACTACCTTATGACCACGTCATAGATTTCCACATGACACTTTTTATGTTAAGTATCAGCTTATTCAATTATGAGGTGATCTTGAATCTATTAATGATATCATATTACAACTATCGCAATGACTTATATCTTTTAATTTATCTTTTAATTTAGTCTCGCTTTCCTCTTCCATGTAATTGATTTTTGATGTTTTCAGAAAGTGGAAAGAAATTTATGATATTACATTTAAGAAGACAACCATATATATA
>JANQBM010000006.1:5758007-5770643 GCA_025594535.1 Erythroxylum domingense | reverse complement strand
CTTACACGACTTTCTTCACCTTCTTTTCTTATAAATTTTAAGACAACTTCTAGCTTTCCAAACTTACCCTTCCATATATAATCTAATGCCTTCTAACTCCTTAACTTAATTCTAACTCTTCCATTTAATCCATGCAACCATATGTAATTAAAAAATATTCATAAATAAACTCCATGAATTTCTATTTCAAAAATTCTGATTTTTACTTATGATTAAACGCCAACAATTTCTCATTCAATAATTTTAACTTCCAAGAAAAGTTTGGGGTCCAACACTTAAGATACTCATTTTATTTCATATTTGATTATAGGTACAATTTGGAAGCATAAAAGCTAAAATGAGTTAAAAGCACATTCCTTGAGCCAACATTTTGACGTTTAAACTTTTACTCTTTTGGAATAAGAAAGAGATGGATTAAGATGAGGATTAGACAAGAAATCATAAGAAGAAGAAAAATTCCGCAAAACCTGGGAGATACATAGCCGTGTATATACTTATACAGTTATGTATGCAATTGGAAGACACTTTTTAAACTTACATGGTTGCATATACGACTGTGTATCCAACTGTGTATCTTCATCAGGTTCACATTTTTTTTACTTATATAGCTTATACACAACGTATATGCCCAAAAACCTAAATTTTCATATAAGTAGAACATTTGGATGGAAAAAAGAATGAGAATCAATTTGGGACTTCATAAAGGGTAGAAAAATTACTCTTTCAAGAACCAATCAGTTCTAAGCTTCTCTATTTTGGTTCAGAGGTGAAATTGACACCTAAGATCACGGTTAAGCATATCTTTTCATTGTTTTATGTTGAATCCCTCTCTTTATAGATTGTTATTGTTCTTCTATGTCTAATGATTTGGGTATTGTAAAGATGATCTAAATGTGTTAATTGAGTTGTTTTTATGAAAACCCGTTGTTATAATTTTCAATACAATACGTAATCACTATCTTTTTTAGATTTTTTTGTAGCTACTAATGACTATGAATCATTAGGAACAATGTAACATAGGTTGAATAACCCAAACTCATATTGCCTAGATTGGTCTGTTTTCCATATTTGTAGTGCAACTTTTTAATTACTAGAGTGCTTGTTCTAGGTTGTTCGATAGTTAGGTTTAATTAAAGAGCTTGTTTTAATTAAACACGACCTAAGGGAAAACTGAGATTATTATAACTTGTTAATCTATGACCAATAGTTCTAAGAAAGGTGTGGAAAATATTTTTAATTGTGTGTAGGCTAAGATTGATCTGAGAATCAAATTCTAACACATTCATCACTTTCATCACTTTTGACTGTCTTCTATAATTTGTTTTTGTTAGCTTAATTTTACTTTATTTTCTTAATTGCATTTAAGAAAAAATCCCCTCCCCCCCTCCCCCCTTTATCTTCAACATCAATTATTTTCATTGCAAAAATTACATGTACAGTCCTTATGGATACGATACCTGCTTACCACTGCTTCAAATTTTTAGTATGCAAAGAGGTTTATTTTCTGGTGCACTCCACATGTACTATTAATTTTGGCGTCATTGTTAGAGAGTGTAGTGGTTTGGTTTTTGCTTTTGACTTCAATTGGTTTTAGGTGTATATATTTGTTTCTGATCAATTTTTACAATTGTTTATTAATTTTTTTCATGTTTGTTAGTTTTGGTGTATGGTGGTAACAAGATCTCCTTATAGAGAATCTGTATAATTTGACCCAGAGATTGAAAGGAAATTGCGAGGATTGCGAAGGGAAACAAGAACAACTCCAGAAGTAGAACTAGAGCTTGAATTTGAAGAAACAATGGAAAATTCAATAACATTAGAGGAGTTGGTTGTACCAGACTTAACCCAAAGGCCCTTATGCATTACATTTCCTAATTTTGCTGAACATATTACTTTTAAACTTAAATTTGGATTAATCCATTTTTTTCCTAATTTTCCTGGTCTTACAGCTGAGGATGCTCATAAATGTCTCAAGGAGCTCGATGTGGTATGTCTGAGTATAAAGCCACCAGGGGTGACGAACAAACAAATCATATTGATGGCTTTCTAGTTCTCGCTAAAAGATTCAACAAACGATTGGTTATTTGATCTATCCATTAGTAGAGTCAATATATGGATTGAGATAAAGAGGCTGTTTTTGGGGAAATATTTTCCAGCATCGAAAATAGCCAGTATAAAGAAGGAAATCAGTGGGATAAAACGTCACAACGACGAGTCCCTTTATGAGTGCTGGGAACTTTTTAAGAAGTTGTGTGCTAGTTGCCTATATCTCAACATTTTAGAGCAACTTCTTATTTGGAATTTCTATAAAGGATTGCTACCTATGGAGAGGAGCTTGGTCGATGCGGTGAGTGGTGGGGCATTATTTGAGAAGACTTCTAATAAGCTAAGATTTTGATTAGGTGCATGGTCGCTAATACTCAACAATTTAGCACTCGCAATGATGTTCATTATGTAAATGAGGTAAGTATTTTATCTGTTGAACATCATTTAGATGAGCTAACGTCTTGTGTTAGAAAACTTGCAATTGGATAGGCATAGATAAAAGCATGTGAAATATATGCAAATACAAGTCATCTGACTGATGGGTACTCAATGTTACAAAAGGGAAGCATGGAATACATAATTATTGTGAGAGAGAATTTTCCTAACTAGTACAACTCTTATTCCTAGATATATAACACACGTTGGAGAGATCATCCCAATTTGAGTTATGGGGGAAGAAAAATCACTTCCAGAATAGCCCTCAAGGAGCATAACAATTCCAACCAAGACCACAAGCCTCCTCCTTGAATTTAAGTCCATCTTTGGAAGACTTGGTTAAGACACTTACTTCTAACAATACTCCTTAATTTCAATAGGATGTAAAATCGAGATGGAGGTGGCTATCAATCTCTTAAAGCCACAAAGTGGAGGAAAGCTGCCATCTTAACCTAAGGTGAGCCCAAAGAATGTTAGTGTTATAACCTTGAGGCGTAGAAAGGAGCTTGAGGTTCCCAAGAGGAATCCATTGAGGATTGCCAATGAAGAAGAAATTGAGAAGGAGCTAGAAATGAAGGAAATCCCTCAATTAGTACAAAGGTAAACTTCAAAAGTCCTAACACAGTTAAAACTATTCCTCCGTCATTTCTTAGTAGATTAGAAAAATCTAACAAGGAGAAAAAAGATAAGGAGATATTAGAGACTTTCTGAAAGGTAAAATTAAACATACCTTTGCTAAATGCAATCAAGCAAGTACCCAGGTATGCAAAATTCCTTAAGAAATTATGTAACAATAAAAGAAAGCTAAAAGGTGATGAGAAGGTGATGATGGATGAGGACATTTATGTGATTTTTAAGAAGAATATACCTCGAAAATGTCAGGATCCAAGTATGTTCACTATCCCATATAAAATTGGTAACACTGTGACTGATATAGCTATGTTGGATTTGGGAGCTTCAATCAATGTTATGCCTCATTAAATTTATGCTTTCTTAAATCTAGACCTTTTAAAAGAAACAAATGTTATCATACAATTAACTAACTGCAATAACGCTTACCCTGATGATGTAGTTAAGGAAGTGTTATTGCTGGTGGATAAGTTGGTATTTCCTATGGACTTTTCTGTAGTTGATATGAATGATGAAACTTTGTACAATCCAATTCTTGCTTAGGAGGTCATTTCTTAACACAACTCAGACTAAGACAGATGTTCTTGAGGGCACCCTCACAATGGAATTTGATAGGGAAGTCATTCATTTTAACATTTTCAATGTAATGAGACATCTTTAGGATGACCATTCTATTTTCTTGTTGATGTGGTTAAACCTCTAGTGCATGAAATGGTTAAATTGAGTTGTAGGGATCAATTAGAGACAATCTTGACTGAGCACCTACATTCAAGAGCCACTAATTATTTTTGTGTTGGGAGAAGAGCTAGTTGAAATGGTTGCTGCCTCAGAATCATTAGAGAACTCTCCAAGAGGGTATGATTTAGCTTCTATATAGTTACCTGATTCTTACTAGAGGTTATTACCTTCTAATATATAGGTACCTAATGTAGAGATGAAATCATTACCCGACCACCTGAAGTACCTTATATGGGAGATAAACAAAGCTTACAAGTCATTATTTCTACAGTGTTAACTTCGGATCAAAAAGACAAACTGATTCAAATGCTGAGAAAGCATAAAAAGGCCATCAGATGGATGATTGTAGAGATTAAGTGAATAATTCCTTCTACATGCATGCATTGCATTTTGTTATAGGAGGATGCCAAGTCCACATGTCAAGCTCAACGTAGGTTGAATCCTTTGATGACGGAGGTTGTGAAGAAGGAACTATTGAAGCTTCTCAAAGCTGTGTTCATTTACCCAATCTCTGATAATAAGTGGGTAAGTCCAGTTTAGATGGTTCCAAAGAAATCTGGAATCACAGTGGTGGTTGACCAGGAAGGCAAGTTGTTCCCTACCCACATGCAAACCAGGTGGTGAGTGTGTATTGATTATAAAAAACTAAATGCGGTGACTTGTAAAGACCATTTCCCCCTCACCTTTATTAACCAAATGCTTGAGAGATTAACTGGCTATATGTATTAATGTTTTCTAGATGACTTTTTAGAATATCTTCAAATCCCAATTGCACTGGAGGATCAAAAAAAGACAACCTTTACATGCCCATATACATTTACTTACTGAAGGATGCCATTCGAACCGCCACTTTCCAAAGATGTATAGTGAGCATTTTCTCTTAGTACGTTGAGAAAATCATCAAGGTATTCATGGATGATTTTAGCATTTGTGGTTCTTCCTTTGATGAATGCCTAGAGAATCTTGCTCTTATTTTAGAATGATGCATTGAAACTAACCTTATGCTTAATTGAGAAAAATGTCATCTTATGGTAGATCAAGGTATAGTTTTAGGGCATGTTATATCTGTTAGGGGGTATAGAGATAGATAAATCTAAAATTGATCTCATTACCTCCTTACCTTACCCCTTAAATGTGTGAAAAGTGTAATCTTTTCTTGGCCATGCAGGTTTCTATCGTAGATTCATCAAAGACTTCTCAAGGATAGCCTCACCAATATGCAAGCTGTTATAACAAGATGTCTCCTTTGAGTTTGATGATAAGTGCAAAGAGTCCTTTAACAAATTCAAAGAGCTCCTAACATCACCACTAGTAATTCAACATCCTAATTGTAGCCTACCCTTCTAGATCATCTGTGATGTAAACAACTATGCAATGGGGGCAGTTCTAAGATAAATATTGGGCAAAGCTTCGTATGCCATCTATTATGCTTCAAGGACTCTAAGTCTAGCTCAATTAAATTACTCTAAAACGGAAAAAGAATTTTATATGTGTTTTTTGCTTGAGAGAAATTTTGGTCATATTTGCTAGGTGCTAAGTGATAGGTGTGTATTAGGATATGTTTTAATAGGTAATTGGCATGTGTTTTCTAGCATAATTGTTGTTTATTATTCTAGTTTAGGATTCATTTTGTATCTTTTCATTAAATTTGATTTCCATTATTGTTCTTGTGTGTTTGCTGATAATTGAGGGTAAGAATTGATTATTTTTGTGTAGGAATGAAGAGGGAGAAACTTGGAGGTTGAACAAAAGATCAAAGAAGAGAAGACAAGAAGAGTTCATCTGGGAATTGTAATCCGAGGCAATCTGTGAGGCTTCATTAAACCTAGGATTTTTATACTATAAAAATATCATTAAGCCTTCATCTTCAAAGGAGGCAACACCCATATATAGAAACACCATCCTTGAGTGGAGAACACATGTTTGGAGCATTGAGGAGGGATTGAAGACAAAGATCATCATCAAGATTAGGCAAAATAGCACATCAACACTAAAATTCCAGATTTTGGCAAAGAAGAGAAGGAGTCTTTCTATTCAATTTTCTTTCATTTTAATCTTCGCTATTCTTTGTAAAATAGTTTATTTGATTGTTGATGATGTTATGGAGACCATGTTAGGCTGATTTCGTTTTAGGGATTGCTTTTGAATTATTTTGTTAAAACTCTTATTTTATTGAATTGAATTAAGTGTCTTTGATAATTGTTGTTTTAAATTGTTGTCTTGCAATAAATCGAGAGAGTGAGTGAGATAAGATTCATGCAGGATTGTACAACAAGAGTTGGGGACCTATAGACTAGCAATTATTATATTAATTAAATAATTACAATAGAGATCTCGATTATTCAATTGATCACTCATAGGATAGTTTAATAAATAGTTGAATCGGTAGAGTCATTGGGTAAGTTGAGAGATCGTTCAATCGATTCCCATTAATTCAATTAGGGAAAAATAGTTAAACCTATAGAGAGGGTAATTAATACATTCGAAAATCTAGGGTGAGAGATAATTCAATCAATAAAATAGGAGGGAGGTAAAATAAGGAAAAAGTAATCTCTAACATTTAGATTCTTGAATTCAGATTTTCTGCAATTGAGGTATTGTCTATTGTTACATTAGTCTTTTAATTTTAATTTAATTTTCCAG
Organism: Erythroxylum domingense; assembly: GCA_025594535.1. Lineage (NCBI taxonomy): Eukaryota > Viridiplantae > Streptophyta > Magnoliopsida > Malpighiales > Erythroxylaceae > Erythroxylum > Erythroxylum domingense. Next base: position 5,764,151 of record JANQBM010000006.1, on the reverse strand, counting down.
GTTATTTGCATTTGACAATTTAGTTTCTTAAATAAGTTGTATCTAAGTTAAGCAGTGCTAGGCATCAATCCCTGCGGAATCGATATCCGCTCTTTTTACTACCAGTCACAACCCATTCACTTTTGATTTTTAAGCATAAAATAAGTGGATAGATTTTACCATCAGCAAGTTTTTGGCACCATTATCGGGGACTGATTGTTGAGCATCATGTTTGATTTAGATTACTTTGATTTAAGAGTTTTTGATACTTTTTCTTATGTATTTACAAGTGCATGAACACAAGGATTACACAAAGGAAGAAAGAAGCTATAGAGGACAAATTTCGTGACATTAAAAAGCACGAAAGAGAAATAAGAAGGGTAAAGTGTCTAAATTTCTCAAATCAAGATATGGCTAAAGAAGGAGAGCAAGGAGGACCGGAAAGGATGCTCATAGATTTCATGAGGCCAGGGTTTAGTCCTCAAAGAGTGGCGAGGCTGATAGTTCAAGCGAATAATTTTGAGATAAAGCTGGTGCTACTCAACATTCTTCAAAACAGTGTGCAATTCTACGAGCTATCTAATGAGGATCTAAATGCCTACATCGCAAATTTTTTAGAGATCTGTGACACATTCAGATTCAATGGAATGTCTGACGATATGGTGAAGCTGCGACTATTTTCATTCATATTGAAGGATCAGGCTAAAGCATGGTACAATTCTTTGAATCCATGCCAGATCACAACTCACCCAAGCATTCCTTACTAAGTATTTTCCATTGACAAAGATGACGAGGATTTTCAAGGAGATAACAAATTTCCAGCAAAATAACGAAAAATCTCTTTATAAAGCTTGGGAGAGATTTAAGGAACTTCAGAGAAGATGTCCACATCACAACATCCTGAGGGAATTTATACTTCAAACATTCTATAATGGAGTGAATCTTAGCATAAGGGGCATAATTGATGCAGCAGCTGGAGGTTCACTGATGAGAAAAATAATAGAAGCAGCTCATTATTTGTTAGAAGAGTTAGCAAGCAATAGCTACATGTGGTCGAGCGAGGGGAGTAGATTAGGACAGAAGGAAAAAAAGATATGATACCTATTGACTCAGTTATTACCTTGCAGGCTCAGATCACGGCTTTGACCAAGTAGCTAAACAACATGCAAAGAGCGTCTACCTCAGTAGCTAAGGCAATACAAGCACAATGTGAGTTGTGTGGAGAGAACAACCATAGCTCAACAGAATGTTTCCTGTTAGGAGGTAGCGGGACCGAACAGGTAAGCTATTTAGGCCAGCCGCAGCGAGGTAATAACCCATATTCAAATACATATAATCCGAGTTGGAAAAACCACCTAAAATTTTTTTGGAGTAACAATAATGCAGGTGGTCAACAAAGACCACAAGGACCGTGAAGATTCCACGAAGATCGAATTAGAGCATTAGAAAGAAAAATGGATAAGATGATGGAGGTTTTGGGGTCCAAATTGGCAGCACAAAAAGAGAATCATAAAAGCATGTATGCAAGCCAAGAAGAAAAATCAAAAGAGGATGGAAGAAAAATTTTATCAGATTTTGAAGAATCATGCATCATCCATCCACAATCTAGAATTTCAGGTAGGCCAACTAGCTAACGCTTTATCTTCACAAAATACAGGTAGTCTACCAAGTAATACTGAGGTGAATTTGAAGGAAAGAATCATGGCCATTACTCGGATAGAGAAACAAGAAAGCAAACATAGGGAGAAAGAAGGAAACAACCAAGAAGAGCGAACAGTGTTGGAAGTCCTTCCAAGTAGACCAGTTAGCGAGCTGATTAAGGAAGGGGAGTTAAGTGAGATGATAGACATGACAAATCAACTATCGATAAAGCTCATGTTAAAGGGGTTTTTGAAAGAAGAGATTATCAATCATATATCAGGAGAAAGTCCGCATGTAGCATAGAAGAAAGAAGAACCAGGAGAATTTTTCATTCCGTGTAGTATAAATGGAGTTAAGATAGATCAAGCACGTATGAATTTGGGAGCAGGTATCACATGATGTTGTATTCATTCAATCAGAAGTTATGTCTAGCAGAGCCAAATTCGACTAAGATATTAGTGAAAACGATTGATGGGACGGTGCATTTATCGAAGGGGTTGATCAAGAATGTGTAGCTACACATTGATAAATTTACCTTCCCCGCAGATTTTTACATATTGGATATTAATGAAGAAAGGAAAACAATGATGAAGGTGAAGCCCAGAATAAAGTAGCCCCTATACAAAGTCTAAAATCAGTTTATGCACCGCTATTGTTTCGGTCATTTGAACCATCATGAGTAAGGAGTGTCGAGCTACCGAAAATAATAGAAGCACTGCATGGGAGGCAACCCATGGGAGTCAACTAGCCTTTATTTGTTTTTGTTCAATTAATAGTTCATTTGAATTCCTTAGTTATGATCATGTTTGAATTGGATTTGATTGATATTTATGTTGATTTTGTTCAGATTTCAATTTGTTTTCTTTCCAAATTTCTTGTTGATAATATTATCTTGATGTGTTTATAGATTTTGGGATCATGGAGAATGCATATAATCTTAGAAGAAGGTTTGAAATTTGTGAGGATCACCAATTTCCACATTTATGGGAATTGTGGTGATTCCCACGAATGTGGGAAATCTCTCTAGAAAGTTTCTGGAGAAAAAAACCCATGTCCGTGGGAATTCTAGTGATTACTATAGACATGGGAAACCTCTCTATAAAGTTTTTGGAGAGAAATCTCACGCTCGTAGGAATCTCAGAGATTCCCATAGATATGGGAATCCTCTCTAGAAAGTTTTTGGAGAGGAATCCCATGCTTATGGGAATTGAGCGGATTCCCACGAGCGTGGGAATCCCATCCAAGAGAGAGTTTAAAATTTCCCCCTCCCATTTTCTTCTCTCATTCACTTTTCAAATTTTCACTTCCTCTCTCTCTAGAACACAATTTTCTCTTCTCCCACTCTCTAAAACTCTTCATTTTCTATCTAGATTCTTGGTATTTTCTTCATCCCTTTCCATTAATCTTACATTCCTCCATTCTTTTCATGCATCAATCATTTAAAAACACAAAGATTTAGGTGGGATTTTATTTTCTCTCTCTAAAATATGAATTTCACTCTCTCTCTTGCATTTTTTGCAGATTTTCTTCTAACAATGGCTCCACCAAGGATGATGAGAGTTAGGCAACTGGTTGACGAGCTCCGCCTTCAAGTTTCCAGCGAAGGAAAATCCAACTTAGCGGCAACCCATTGAGTCCCATTTTTTATTTACTCAGAAGAAGAAGGTGCACGTTTTCGTGACTTTAGGAGTAGAGCAATAGTTACTCCTAGGTATTTTGATTTTGAAGTGTTAGAAAATATAGGAGTGAGACATCAACCTGGACAATTAGCTGCGAACATAAGGTGGAATAGATTTGTTTGGTGTGACGTACCTATTGCTACCACCATATCTTTAGAGTTTTTCACAACAGTTAGGTATAATTCTAAAATGGATCTATTTTGGTTTAGGTTAGATGGCAATGTTTTTAAACTTGATTACTCTGTTATGCGTGAATTGTTTAACTTGTTGAATACAAAAATCTTAGATGGTCATGTAGATTTTGGCATATATGCTTATTGAAACACTCTTACGAGTGAAGCCCATTTTGATTCATGTAATGCACCGAACTTTCTGATTCAAAGTGCTAAGCATTTGTTGTTACATAAATTCATGTGCTTGATTGTGTTTAATAAAACAGAAATCAATAAATGCTCAGCTAAAGAACTTTTCTTTTTATGGTGCGTGGATAGAAAGCTTAAAATCAACACTCCTTATAGAAATTTTCAATCAATAGTGAGTGTGAAAACTAAAAAGAATACGTCTTTTGGAATGGCTCATATTGCTTCTGCTATGGGTTTATTTTATAATGTTAATATGGAGAATTTGTATATTGCTCCCCACGACAAATTTGATATAGTCTATTTAAGACGCGCTAAGAATAAGGAGGTTCAATCTACAGAACTTCGCAATCCTCAGACGGGTACTATAATGAGGAGCAGGAGGGGCATCAGTACAGTCATGAACCAACCCTCCACATCCAACGCAGCTCTAAAACCAAGGAGGAAGTAGTAGGGGAGGAACCGAGGGAACCAGCGGTGGCTGACTGATTTCAATCGATTCTCTACCAAATAGCCATAAATCAACAACAGATGACATTCCAAATCGATGAACTCGACACTAAAATGTAGCAAGTTCACAAGGAGCAATGTAGTTTGAAGAAGAGGTTCCTCAACTTCTGTCGGAGGAACAATTTTGAAGCTCCTACACCATCACCGTCACCACCATCTTCGAAATAAGCTTTTTTAATCCTTTAAATTTTAAATTTTGTTTTTCCATTTGTCTGATTGCATTTCATTGCATATGTATTTGGTTTCATATTATTTGTTTATGTGTTATCCCTTTTGTTTAGTTCTAATTTCTTTAATGTTGATTTGACTTCAGTATCTTCTATTTGGGTTCATATCTTCGTTTGTTTAAATTTCTTTTGTTTAGTTTGTTTTCTTTTTTTATGGTTTGATGTCATTTCCCTTTATTTGGTTGTTGAGCTATCACATTGAGGACAATGTGATCTTTAAGTATGGGGAGGTGATATAAAAGTTCTTTAAGTTAAATAGGATGCATGTTTAGGCATATTGTATATGGTTTGTGATAGCAATGGAACCACATTTGAGTCACTCTGATAAATGTTGCCATGAGATTCTGTCATGTCAGTTGGAATTAGATTGAATACATGCTTGAACTCAAATTAGGATACTTAAATAGAAAGTGAACCATATGGAGTGATGAAAAGTAGTTGGTTACATAAGCTTAGTCACAAATTGACATTTGAATAATGAGGTAGTGTAGAGATGCATAATTAGTCTTCATTTAAGCTAAAGTGAGAATTGAGCCATATGACTCCATCTATAATCATTTCAGTTCTTTGTTGAGTGTACCTCCATAGGTTATTACCTTCAGAACTTGTTTTGAATCGGTTTGAGTATACTGGAAGCATGCTTAATAGAGATGATCTAGACCCTTTTTGTGTTAACCCTTGGCTTAAATGACCTACACATTAATTATCCCTTGCTACCCCTATTGAGCCTTAACCTTTTGTTTGTGAAACACCTAAAATTTTAAAACTTTTAACCCCATTATCCTACCCTTTTCACAAGCTTAGTAGAGTATTAAGTAAAATATTAGTTGGGATTGTGAGAAATTTTTACTAAAACAAATTGAGTACATTTCTGCCTGTGGATTACATTATATATAGTGCTAGTTTTGATCCATAGTTCTTCCATGTATAAAGAAAAAGAAAGAAAGAAAAAGAAAGAAATAAAAAAAATGAATGAAAAATGAAAAAGAAAACAAAATAAAAAGGAAGAACAAGTGAATAGCATCAATAAGTGCAGAATATTAGTTATATTTGTATGTCTCATAGTTATGCTTAGTTATCCCATTTCTATCCACTTTGTACTTTATTTATGCTTGTGCTTAACCCTCTTTCCTCTCTTTTGACCCACCTTAACCCTTACCACATTACAACCCTAAGCAAGCCCTTTTGATCTATTTATGCATGCAATCATTATGGAGGAGAATTGGTGTATTAGCAAGCCTATGATAGCGTAGTTTCCTATAGGAAGTTTAAGTGAAATACTAACCCTTAAACACTTAAGTGAAATAAGTGAAAACGGTGAGGAAGATTCAGTTGTGCATAGTTGCTAATCTTTGAGTGATTGTGTCAATTATGAGTTTGCTTATGTACACCAATGAAAAAGTAGTCATGATATGTACATTAACTTGATATTTAAGTTGGCTTGAATTTGAGGGATTGTATATTTTGATCTATACGAAAATGAAGTGGTAGAATCAAAGTTATGAATACCGTACCGGACTCGGTATCGGATTGGGTTCTGGTACGGTACTGTACCTGTACCGGTCAATATTGGGTACCATTTTGGGTAATTTTTTAAATTCATAAAATAGTCCTTGAATTTTTTTAAAAATTGCAAAATAGTCCATTGTCATATTGTATAGTTATACTGTAAATTTTTAACCTAGTCTCTAAAAATCAAAATAATAAATAATAATCACAATTAATATGAAATAACAATAATTTTCAGAT
>JANQBM010000006.1:5740119-5756191 GCA_025594535.1 Erythroxylum domingense | reverse complement strand
CACTGTCAATGGTAATGGTAATCATTCCTTCCTCTTAACCAACCATCATAATTATAATGATAATATCCATTCCCATTTCTCACTATATTCATTCCTATTCCTATTACCATTCCTCTGTGAGAACCAACCGCCCCCTTAGGGTTAATTAAAGAGTTTGTTTTAATTAACTATAACCTAAGGAAAAAGCGAAATTAATAGAACTTGTTGTTAATTCACAATCAATAGTTCAGAAAGAGGTGGGAGGATGATAATGCAATGATGTATGTTAAAATGTGTGTAGGTTGAGATTAAACCAAAGAACTGGATTTATACACATTTATCGCTCTTGTCATTTTTAACTGTTTTTGATAAATTGCTTGTGCTAGTTTAATTTTATTTTGTTATCTCAATTGCATCAACCCAAAACCCCATGTTTTATTTCTTTTACACCAATTATTTTCATTGCGAGAATTAACCAAACATTCCCTGTGGATACGATCCTAACTTACCACAGCTACAAACTTCTAGTGTGTAAAGTAAGGTAAATTTTACAGTGCACTCGACACGTGCTATCAATTGAGCCTTAATTCAAGTTTACGCTTAAGAGGGTCAGTCTGGCATAAAGTAAAGATCTAAATAACCTGACAACCAAAGTTAAAATAATGTTGTTTTGACATAACTTACCAAAATGATATTGTTTTGATTAATAGATCAAAGAATACAATCATATTGTTTTAGTAATTTAGGCTAAAAAATCTTCACTTGATCAGACTTTGAATTGTTCAAGTCTGATTAGGATTTGTGTCAAGCTGGGTCGCGAAAAAAATTAGCCCATATTGGCCCATTTTTGTTCTTGAAAGAAACATTATTTATTATCTTTGGATAGTCTCATATGGTTCTATAATTAAGCACTAAAATAAACGGGTAGAATTAAACTTTAAAAAAAGAATATACAAAAAGAGTACAAAAAAAAGAAATGCAAAAATATGCAACAAGAAAATGACTATAATAATAGTTCTTTATTATCTTTACTATTGCACCTATTCTCTAGCAATAAAGCTAAAAACTTAGCATTGTTGTTAAGGAATAGGTGCAAGATTAAGGCACATGAATCTAATTACTATGTACTAGTAAAGTGGTTGTAAAGGTCGATCGTATGAGGAAAGGGTACAACCATTGAATCTAATTTTTATACTATTATTTAACTAATTATAAATTTGTTTTTAGTTGGTTGGAATAAAAATAAGCTACATTTTCATAACACTCAATAATAATCAAAAGAGAGAATTAATATGAATAAATATCTAAATTAGAGCTTTCCCTAATTTATCTTGGATCCTTGATTAAATTACAAGATTTTATTTTTTGGACTGATGAGGTTTCCTTTGATGATATGTCATCTATGGATGTACTTCTACTTATACCTAGATCTGGTAACTGATATATCTATATTATTAACTACTTTTGGAATGCATTAAGTTATTTGAAACCTCACAAAAGGATACCCTAATTTTAAGATGATCACGTAAATCTATATCTAGATCCATATTCAATCTTTATTATATGCTTAGGTTAATTAACACATAAGCTCTTTTGACTATGTCTATGTGTAGTTTCTAATAAGACTTAAAAACATATAAAAATCAAATATAGAAACTTTTATTAAAAACTTAAATTAAGACACATAAAAAGCCATTTATTTTTCATTCTATCTAGATATAAGGTAGTTTTTTCCTACAATCATTTTTAAAATTAGGAAAATAATAATTAAAACAAAATAAGAACTCATGTTAAAGTATTCCTTAATTAAGATCTTGATATTTTTTATTTGTAAACTTCTCTAATTCCCGGCCGTATGATTCCCTAAGCAACTCTTTAACAATTACCTAAAATAAGACATAAAACTAATTAAATTGAGGTAATTTAGATGGAAAATATAACAAAATACTAAGAAAAATATTCATATTTTATGCACATAACACATGTATCTTAATCAAGTTTCAAAGGAATTCAAGTGAAGAACTAAGAACAATGAGGAATTAAGCATATCAAATTTTGAGAAAATCATCGTAACCCTCTTATAATCGTATTTTAGTCATTTCAATGAATTAAGAGATTATCATCACATGATCATTTGTACTTAGACTATATTTCATATACTTTGTCATAATTAAGAGAAAATGGGAAGGTTTTAGAGAAAGCCCTCTTCATAAATAAAAAATATTTTTTTAGAACTTTTAAAATGGTCTTGGATTAATTTTTTATCAAAAGAATGTGTTTTGATCTTTTAAAGGATTAATTTTTTATCAAAAGAATGTGTTTTGATCTTTTAAAGAAATTGATAAATTTTGAAAAACTTATTTATGGAAGTTTAATTGATCAATGTATCAATGTTAAGATTTTGAATAGGCTAGTCGACTAGTGTGGCAACATGGTCAATTAGTATTTTATGAAAACATGTACTGTGAGCTTATAACCATAATAGTCGACTAATGTGTTACAATGGTCGAGTTAATGTCATTGTTCCTAATCCTTATAATGACTAATTTTTGTTTTTATGATTATTTTGGGTTGTTTTGAGTTCGAAAAGACCACGTAGGAGTTAGGAGAGAAATCCTTGGCATACTATAGAGTTTATAAGAGACTTGAGAAGTTAAAGAGAGCATATATGTATTGCATAACATAAATTGAACTTTTGTTTATTCATGTGACAAATATAAAGATGTTTTAAGTTGTAAGGTTGTCCATTGTTGCAAGTTGGGGAATTGTTTGAGGTATACTTTATAAGAGTTTCTCTTTGACCTCTAACAATATTTATAAATAATTACTCTTCACCGATAACAAAGTAAGATAATTGCAAAAGTTCTTCTTCACTTATGGCAAAGAAAATATTGCATGCAAAATTAGTATTCATCTATTAACTGAAAAAGACAGCGAGCTCTCAATTAAAACTTGAAGAATAGATGTAAGCAATAGGTTATTTGATTGAACGAATATATATTAGTTTTGTCTATCTTTTCTTATTCTCTTTTATTATTATTATATTGATTATGAAATTATTTTTATGTGAATTTATTGCAACTATATTTAATTAAAAAATAAAAAATAAGCACACGTAATTAATCCCTGTTTCATATGTCATCTAATGACCAACAAATATGACATCTAATATCATATTTCACAAGTGCAGATAAAAACCTAATGACCGTTTCATTTCCGTTCAATTCAAATTTTAATGGTTTTAGGCTTTTCATACATGAATATAGCTAAATTAATAAGAAATATTAAAGAACAATTGTGACAGGACAATAATATACAGGGATATTATATTATTACAGGACAATAAACATATTTTAATAGAAAGACGGAGTTTGATAATACGCTAAATGTTGAAAAACGTGTTCTTTATTATAACAGCATGAGCCAATTATATTAGTTGATTACTAATAGTCTATTTGCTAACAAAATTATACCGAGTCATAATCGTACAGCTGCCTTGCGAGGACATTCCAAGTTATAAACAATCTGGAGTTGATAATTCTATATGCCCCTTGACAAAGAATTAATGGCTGCTTCGAGGATAAGTGTTTCTCCTCAGCATTTACACGAATCTTGATGAGTATACGTCTCGAATCTGCAAACCTTGTTCTATGTTTGAAGTCTAGGTCTACGAAACTATGCTATAGTCTTTGACTCTTGAGTACGAAATATTGAATTAAGCAACATACTGCATTATCGGAGCTTAGATGATTCCAACAATCTGCCTTAAATTTAAGCAAATCTATTAGCATGTCTGCAAAACAAATACTAAACTACCAAAACGTGAAAGAGAGAAGAAGAAATCAAAATATTTACTTGCGACTTTTGTCTCAAGCGTCAAATTTAAAATCGAAAGATTCACATTTAAGGTTTATAATCTCAACGAAATGTCATTTCTGAAAACAGCGACGTTTGGTCTTGAAATACTTGTTTCCACGTAATCCAAGGTCTACCAAACAAGTACAGGAAGTCCCTGTATCCCCGGAAGAGTCGATGCCAATTCTCTGACACAATTCCTGAAATAACATAATTGTTAAAATTAAACTCGCAGGGTCAAGTTTCTGAATGCCTTTTAACTTTAACTGGCTTCACAGGTTCATTACAAATTATCTTTTGATTTCAAGGATTCAGTTTCTAATAGAATTGAACTTTTAGTTGATCTAGTTGTAAATTAATAACTCAAAAGTTTAATTAATTGATAGTAGGGTAACTAATACGAGATCTTAAAGACTTCTAGCCATAAAGATACTTGGAAAGGTCCCCCTACTAAATGGACCACCCTTACAAATCAGGTCAGTCCTTAAAAATTATTATAAATTATCCATAGGCAAATTGTCATCGACTGATAGGCTTCATAGACCATTACAAATTAACAATACATTGCAAAGTTGAAAGCTACAATGTTGTCGATTACGAACTAGGTTTTGTCAAGAAGCGTCTCTTGTCAAAGGATGGGATGTGGTATGGCATAAACATCTTAATCCTCGAGATTCAAGAGTCACATGGATGGCTATGAAATTCAAATTTTCAACAGTTGACAAGCTACGCAGATTCTTACAATTGCCTAACTGGTGCATCCTGTAGAAACAAGCTGAAAAAAATCTGTCACTTCTCTTCTTTCACTGTGATTTAGTAGGAAGATCTGGAGGCAACTTCTACAAGATTGCCAAGTATCCAACGACCCGAATACCTGGAATGAAATAACTAACAGGTGCTCTACCATTAAACACCCAAACAACACTATCAGGTGGTGCTTTTGAATTGCATTGACATTTAGTGTTGCTGCAATTTGGGATGAGAGAATCAGAAGTCTTCCCAGAATATAGAGCTTAGGATCAAGAAACCTTCAACAACAAATTGATGCCGAAAATTAGACTCCACATCAGCATTTTCAAGGACAGATTTGAGGATATTAACCACTTTAACAATTTATGTACCTGTGATCACCTCAATTGTGTAAAGGGATGAACATTGTATTTTAACTCTGCTTATAGTTACTTATTTGTCTGTAACATCTATGGTGTAACTTGCTTGGCTTTTGGCTTAATACCATCAAATTCAATTTCTTCAAAAGAAGTATGGGGGTATCATGGCCCCGTAACAACTTACCTTTAAACTGTTTCCGGCCAGACCGGGATCTCCACTGGGATATGGTTGTTCAGTTACTAACGTGGGCAATGATACAAATAATTCTTTAACTTACAATTTCAAAGACTTATCGGTCACATAAATTGGCATTTGCCAAAGTCTTGATGAAATCTTTTTATAGGTAAGGGGTGAACTTTGCTATGGCGTTTCCATGTTTTATTTTTATTTTTTTGTTTACAGGAAGACGAAGAATGGACTTACTACAAGGGATTGTATCCATACGAGAATCTTGTACTATCGGTATAAAAGTTGGTGAGTACATTATGTAATACGCAAATGTCAGCAAGAATCAAGTTAAGCAGATATTACTTTTTCAGTTCAAATTCTAAATTTGAAGTCTGAGTTTCTACCCTAAATAAAATTTAAATAGGTCACTTACATGATTATATTGTAACGCAAAAGATACAAGTATTGCAAATTAATAAGAGTTAATAATTAAAAAAAGTTCAAACTTTCGTCAATTTTTTAATTATAATATGAACTTTAAAAAGAAGTAATAAAATACTCAATTTTTTAATTTTTTTAATTTTAATTTTAATTTTAAAAAATAACAAAAAAAATGCTCAAATTTTTAATTTTAACTCGATTTTATTGACAGAAAATACCAACCATTAGACAAACAAGACACCTGCTTAGAGCCCACCAAAATAAATAGCACTATGCATTCTCCTTCCAACAACATTCGAAACGCCGTTAATAAATGGAATATATTGCCATAGTTGTGGACATTGTTCAGACTTCGGAGTATTGAGGCCCACCAAAATACAAATTTCCAAACATGCATTAGATAGCATTTAATGTAGAGACGTTGGTGAGTGATGGAACAAATTCCAACAATGCTGGTGGATACATAATAAAGGAAATTGTCCTATTTTACAACAAAATTAGAATTAAATGTAGAGAATGTCGGTGAGTAACGTAAACTTTCATATTGATCAATTAAAATTAACGTTAACTTGTTAATTATAAATAGTATTGAAACATTTAGGTATATTTTTATTTATTATTTTTTTATTTTCATCAACACATACATTTAAGATATTCTAACTCAAAAATTTACAGTAAAAATTTTTTACGATCCTAACTTCTGAGTTCTGAGTATAAAGTTTCTGATTTTTAATATATTTTTAACTTATTAAATATTTAAATATGTTATATTTAATTTGTAATTTTTCATTAACGTGAACATTATGTTAGCATTTTAAATCATAACATTAATATTAAATGATATTGTATTTATTTGTGTTTCTCTTTTTTATTTTTATATTATTTATTATTTATAAAAATAATTAAATATTAATAAATAATTAAATTTTTGTAATTATAATTTTCATTATACTTTGCCACAAGTAATGTAATAATTGTTGGATTTGTGTTCTTGTAGAGTTTACATAAGTTTAGTGATAATATGACTAAATCAAATAATTTAAGTTACTCAATTCATAGACTACATAAATCGTTTCCTTTATTATAAAAATACCGTTAGTATTTTTAGTTATTTTGTTATTAATGATATTTGTAACATATTATTAGTTGATGTTATGATCATTTAATATTTGGTTGAGTATGTAGACTTATAAATTGAGTCATTTATGTTTCATACAAACATGTAAATTTTAAATTTATATGTTTATATATTGTCGATTTATTGGGGCCCTTTTTTATTTCGTCCAAGGTCCATAAAACGATAGGAACGGCCCTGTTGACGGGGTTTGCCACTTGTTTCAAAAAATTTAACTATTAATACATGTCAGCCAAAATTAACATAATAAATGAAAATTAATAAAACGATGTTGTTTAATCACATAATTAAAACGAAATCGTTGTTTAAAAATGACCTAAATTAGATTACACAACTTTGACGACTTTATGTTTTGATTTTAGTTTTTTTCTTTCGTTTTCAGTTTGTTCTATCTCAACGCCTTCACCCTTCAATTTTCAGATTACTTAGTCCCGATGCTCTTATACTAAGGTCATCAGGAAAACGAGTTAAAAATGAAGAGCTTATTATTGTAATGCAAGAGTAGTTTGGGGCGTCAGAAGAATAAACAGAAAACAAATGACTGAGTACATTGGGAGAATATCAGATAACGTCGAACTAGAATTGAAAAAATTTGAAAATTTAGCATTTTATTGTTATTTTTTAAAGTTTGGGCTAGAATTGAAAAAAATAAAGGTTTATGTATTTTATTACTATTTTTAAAGTTTAAATTATAATTGAAAATTTGACAAAATTTTGAATTTTTTTTAATTAACCCAGTCAATAAATTAAAAGTAAAATCACAATTTCCATATCAACAAATTTGTATTTGATGGTTATAGGTTTTAAAAATATAATTGAGAAAGTTCAATTACTACGATTTAGGCGCTCTTCGTGTAATTTGGCAAGAGGCTAATCACGATACTTTATATTTGACCCGTAGCATTCCAAGTTTGTAGGTTTAGTCCTGGTAACTTCCTTGGCAACTTCAGTACGATACTTATTAGTTGACTGATAAGACGTGTCATAACTGAAAAAGGGCCTTGTGAATTTCCTCATCTTTCTCCTAGCTGAACTAAATTACGTAACCCATTGAATTTCTTGCGTAGCCAAGAAAATTATACAGACAGTTAGAAGGCATAAAGCACGTGAAACGAATATATATATAGCTTTGCAGTGTATTTATTCAAGTTCCATATACATTAAATCCTACCCGCTGCACGAAAATGAGTCGCAATAAGGCAAATGTGCCCTTTTCATGGGAGCTCAAGCCTGGAGTTTCGAAGGTCACACATGATGGTCCTCAAGATATAAATAGTCTTCGCGATTTGTGGAATCTAACCATAAAGTTGCCTACTCCTCCTCCACGTAATGACTTGAAGAAGATAACTAAGGTTGTGTATGAGGATTCGCAGGTCCCTTGTCCTCATCCCTTGGCTTTTCAAGTTTCACCAAGAACTTCTTCTCATAAGAAAGGCATAAAGAAGCAAGAAGACCCGTTTCTGGTGGCTTACATGAAATGCACGCAGTGCACAAACGTGAAAGGTAATTCCTCGTCATCAGGTAATTTCCAAAGTGATAGACCGTCAAAAGCCAAGAGAAAGAAGAACATGCTCAGCAACTGGAATCCTTCATGTAAGTATTCGTGTGCCGTTGATGGGGGTAGTTTAATTAGAATATCTGAGATTTCCAAACCCATTTGGAAAGGGAAAGAGCATGGTGTTTAATGCAATGTAATAGGATGTGTACTTGATTCTTTAAGTTGTTTGTATGAAAAAATTTGTAATGTAATAAAATCCTTATTGGATCATGTTTACAACCATATCTTCCACTCTTCAATAAATGATTTTCCAGTGTTTTTATCTTTATCATCAACAGCATTCACGAATTGTTCGATCTTAAAAAGATAATCTTCCATAGTTTTTTGACAGTTACAAAAGGAACATGCAAGTACAGGAATTTGGATTTGTTATTTCTTCTTGGTAATTGAAATAAGCTTCTATACATTGCAAACTAGATGGCCGCCGGCAATACTTGGGTTTAAACTTTTAAGTGTTGATAAGATACAACTTAGCAACTGATTGTTGCATGAGACAAGTGCACATGTAAAGAGGAAGATGTCAATAAGAAAAGAATGTGCTTGTGAAAAGGGCTTTAATACAAGATATAGGTACTTGGAATTGACTGTCACCTCGTCCTTCATACACTTGTTTTGGTTTGTACTATTCCTTTTGCCAAGTATTCAACTTGCTGGGCACTATCTGTTGGTTACCTGTGACAAAGTCAAATTGGGATACGTATGGCCAGTTTGTCTTATCTAATGACGAGAAAGCGTGGTAAATAAAAAATGTATTATTTATGTTTCTTTCTCCTGTTTTAGAGTTTCAATATTGAGAAAGTTAAGCCTGTGACATGTAGGTTTAACTGCATATAATACAGTGGAAAACAGAGAAAAGAAGAAGCAAACAATTGTCAGGCCTTTGATCATGTATAGAAGAACACATAAGTCCCTATTTAATTAAAAAAAGAAAACTATATGTGAGTTCAGGTAACGAACTTGTTACGCATGCATGTCATCCGCTTAACTGGAACCATAAGTATACATTCAGCTACGTAGAAAAGTTCACATGTAATACTTATTATAAACCAACGGACGAAAACCATAGTTTGAATTTGGGATTCATGTATAAACTATGCACTCTCATATTTAAATTTAAAGAAGTTATGATGCAAATCAATTGTTTTTACATAACTTCATGTACTTCTCATTCTTTTATCTTAGATAATTTTATTTAAAATTGCCGAATTTATTATACTTTTAAGAAATAAGGTTATCTAATAATTTAAAATTTCTCTGTAAAACTTTGTTTAACTATTTTTTTTCATCAAGCATGAGACCTTTTAATAAAGTTCTAATTTTATTCATTAACAACGAACTGTTAATTTGGTTGTAAATTTCTTATAAAATGTGAACAAAGAGTTGTTTCATATAAATAAGATTCAAAATTAATTTTTTAAAAAAATTTAATTTAAATTATGTGTTCAATTGCTCTTAAAATAAAAAAATAATTACAACATTTCATGTTAACTAATTAGGTCGGCAAGGACGGTAGGACACTGCATGTCAATGTTGTATCTCAATAGTCAGTAACTAAGTTAGCATGGTCAGCCATTCTCCACAGTTTCTCAAGCTTTTCAATGTTGAACAGCCATAACGACTTGGTCTTCTTTTCCCGACTTCATTTGTCCTACTCTTCTAGTTCGGTTAAAAAGCTAATTGGCCAAGTTCTGCTTCCACCCTAATCTCACGTTTTGGTTGCGTGTCCTTTGTTCATGATCTTAACAATATTAAAGCAGCCCTTTTGTGCATATAAGGCCTAAGCAACCTCTTTTTCTTTTATTCACACAAACATTGATCACAGATAATATGATTCGGAGTAAGTCTTACTCCAAAGGAGATGTGCCCTTTTCATGGGAAAAAAGACCTGGGGCTTCCATGGTAAACGAGTTTGGGTACCGTAAAGAAGGAACAAACTTTCTGTTAAAGCTCCCGCCACCTCCGTGCCCAACTAACTGCAGTCCTGCAAAGAAGTCCTTCCACGACATCCAGATTCCTCTTCCTCCATGCACGTTTCAGACTCCTCGGAGGAGTAACTCCAGAAAAGGGTCTAAGAACCCCGGGGACGATCCTTTTTGGGCCGCTTATATGGAGTGCACCAAGTCCAAGGCGACCTCGAAAAGTACTTATAATAAGTTGTTCAAAAACGATGCTGCCGTGCTGGGGTGGAAAAAGGGTATGGCTAGTTTTTCCTGCAAGCTTTCTTGCAATTATGTTGATGACAGTATAGTGAAGCGGTCCCAGCTTCACTGCGAAGGCAGTGACAAAGAGAGACGAAGAGCGATGTGATCGGGTTGGACAAAGACTTCGGTAAAGGCTCAACACTTCTCTCTAGACTGCAAATTTAGCCACATCTACAAACAGAAGTTGGAAGTTTGGTTGAGATTGGTTCTCCGTTTGCAGTTAGGCTAACGTTGGGCTGTAGTTCAGGTTGTTACTTATTGTTCCTGCAAGTTTACTTATTGCAGAGAACATTGAAGATGGAAGTTAATGTTTGCTATTACTAGCTAGCTATAACTAAAATACAGAACTACCTTCATTAATACTCAACTAATTGAAATCATGTGGATGGAAGTTGAAACTTAATTAAGAGTAGGCGACGAATAATAATGTTTGGCGAAGCATCAATGCAAATGTACGCGACCTTCGGACTCACCTTGAATCCAACCGCCCAGGGCCCAGTCCGTCAGTACTCGCAGAAGACACGAAGCACACGGACAAGAACAAATGATAATTTGAGAATTTTTCTTTTTAATTGTTTATTATAATTAATAATTATACATGATTCATAAGAAGTTTGAACTAAAACACTTACTATTTATACATGATTTTAAATACGTGAAAAGATAGTAACTTTTAATTTTAAAATCTGTTAATTTTATTTAAACTTAAAATTCATATTTAAATATGAATATAAAATTATTTATTTATTTAATATTTGATTAAACTTTTATAATAAATTTTGTAGTTGTAATATATAAAACTGTTTACATTTAGTTATATTCAATTGTTTCAAATTTTGTACAAATTACAAGTATTTATAGTATAATTAATATTTTTCATTATCTCTACAAATTATCTCATACACACTAATTTGATATAAAAAATGCTAATAATGGATAATCAACTATTATGAATGAAATTAAAAAAACACATATAATAAAAATATTTTGCAATAATCTTATCAGAATAATAATTAGATTATATAATTAATTAAATTAAATATAAAATACTTCTATTAAATAAGAAAGCATCATATTTAATTATAGTAGCATACTGTTCTTCAGTGTAAGTTAATGTGAATAGTTAAAGCTCTTTTTGATTTCATTTTATTTTTTAGTGTTTTTTTTGGTTTTCAAATTTAATAAAAAATCTATTTGTTGGATTTTTTAGTTTATATTTTTAGTTTTGGTATATTCTAGTTTTCAAATTTTATGGAAGCTACAAAAATTAGAATTTGTTATATGTTTTTTATTTTTATAATTTGATTTACTATCTCTTAAATATATATTATTTGATTATTTAATCTATTAATTATTAATTAAAATTATTAATAATTTAATTTAATTTTATATTTAATTAATTAAAATTATAAATAACTTAATTTTATTTCATAATTTATTTAATTTTTTTAATTAAATTAAATATAAATAATTTTATGATTATTAATAAATATAATTAACTTTAAATATCATAAAATATATTAATTTCAAATAAAAATTTAGTAATTAATTTAACATAGATATTAATTTATAAATAAAATTTCATTTTAGATTATTTATTTTAATAAAATAAACTAATTTTTATTGATAATTTATTAATAAATATTATACAAGATATTGGAATAAATTTAATTAATTAAAAATAATTTATCTTTAAGTTTTATCTAATATGTTATTATCATCAATAATAAAAATATAACTATATATTAACAATCAAACAAGTTTTTATTTTTATTTGAGAAAAAAATTAAAAAAACTAAAAACTATAGCAGGAAAATAAAAGTAAAATCAAACAGTGTAAAGACTTAATTTTATATGGAAAAAAATGAGAGGAGGAAAAGAACAAAGGAAAGGCTCTTTAAGATTTTATTTGCATGTCCCCTTTTAGAGTGCTTCAAACAATTTACATAGAAATCTTACATTGCTGAAAAATAATAACTATGCTAGAAAACAGGAAAAGAAACTACAACTACCCAACTACAATTATCCAACTACAACTAAAGACCAGCTCTTACTCTCGGAAAATAAATAACAATATAGACCAAGTCAATCTATATCTTATTACCCACGATCGAGCAGTAATCCATTTCAATTCCTCTTCCCTTAAGAATCCTTGTCCACGAGGATAAAATATAAATATGTCTTGCTAAATTGACACTCATTTTTCTTAAGTAGCATCTTCCAAAGGTGCTCCCTTCCACTTAATTAAGACTTCAGATTTTGGGTGATATTTTCCTTTACGAATGACTCGACAATCAAGTACAACTTCAGGTTGAGGAAGAATTATAGAATCATTTATGACTGGTGGAGGTTCAACATAGACTGGAGTCATTAGTAGTCCCAAATGTTTCTGTAAAAGACTAACGTGAAATACGTTATGAATTTGAGAACCAAAGGGTAAAGCTAACTTATATACTACTAGACCCACCTTATGAGTAATCCCATAAGGACCAAAATAGCATGTAGCAAGCTTTATTGAGGCTCAAAATGTCTCAGAACTCGCCAATATGGTTGAAGCTTGGGATAAGCATAGTCACCTACTGTAAAAGAGACTTCTCGTCGCTTTTTATCAGCTTGACATTTTATTCTATTGTGAGCCAATGAAAGATTGTGTCGTAACTCGCATAGAATAGTATCCAATGTAAGTAATCATCAACTGCTTAAACACGACTAGTGCCCAGAACATATACGTTAGTAAGCTTGGGGGTTAGACACCGTATACAACTTCAAATGATGTCATTTTTGTAAAAGAATGAATTATTGTATTATAGTTAAACTTAGCCCATGGAAGCCACTCGAACCATTTCCATAGTTGGTCACCTACAAAGCATTACCTACAAAGCATCTTAAGTATTGCTCCAAAGTACGATTTACTACCTAGGTTTATCTATTTGATTGAGGATGATAGCTTGAACTCATGCAAAGATTAGTTTCTACTGAAACAATGTTTGCTAAAAGAAACTAATAAATACCTTATCACGATCACTGACTATAGAGGATGGAATTCTATAGAGTTATACCACATTAATTGCAAATGCCTTAGCAACAGTAATTGCAGTGAATGGATGTTTTAAGGCCACAAAGTGAGCATAGTTTGTTAAGCAATCAACAATGACCATGATAACAGTGTGTCCATTTCATGGTGGCAAGCCTTTAATAAAATCCATTGATATCTCTGTCCACGTTTGAGCGGGAATCGGCAATGGTTAGAGTAGTCCAATTGGCTTTATGCAATCAGCTTTGTACCTTTGGCAAATATCGCGTTGTTGTAAAAACTTCTTTTGGCATATATTAGGCCAAAAGAAGTTATCCTTAATGTGGGAGAGTGTTTTATGGAACCTAAAATGCCCTCCGGTGGCTTGTAAGTGGCAATCTGCAATTAATTATTGGATCAAAATAAAGTTAGGACTCGAGTAAACTTTATCTCTTTTGATCACACCCTATCTCACTGTATTAGTTAATTAGGTGATGATGTCTAAGACCAGTCACATAAAAAAATCTTACTTTAGCTAGTCTTGTAAAACCTGCCACCAATTTGCATAGGGCATTGAATTTGATTGGAATTGAAATTTTTAGCGCCTCTCTTATACTCGATCTTATAATCATATCTAAGGATCTTTGAAAGCCAACGAGTTTGTGCTAGAGTAGTAATCTGTTGCTTAAGTAGATACTTAAAACTCTTTCGATCAGTGCGAATAGTAAAAGATTTACCAAGTAAATATGGATGCCATTTATGAATAGCTTTAATAATAGCTAACATCTCCATCTCATAGGTAGATAACAACAAAGCTGATTTTTTTAGAGCTTCACTTAAATAAGTTACTAGTTTATTATTTTAGGAGAGTATCCTTCTAATTCCAAACCCACTTCTGTCGTATTCAATTATAAAGTGTTGGGAAAATTTTGGGAGGCATAGTACTAGTGCAAATGTTAATGCTTCTTTTAATTTTTTAAAGGCTAACTTAGTTGACTAATTCCATTTAAATCCCTCCTTTGACAAGGGTTGAGTTAACTGGGTAGATATGCTTCCAAAATGACAAATGAATTTCTTACAATACCCTACTAATAAGAGAAATCCATGAACACCTTTCGATGTTGTTGGTGTTAGCCATCCAAGAGCTACTTGCATTTTTGCATAGTCGACCGCTACACCCTGTTTAGAAATAATATGGACCAAGTAGTCAACTTGTGAAACACCAAACCTGCACTTTGATTCTTTGGCAAACAAACTGTTAGTTGCTAAAATGTTGAGTACAATTCAGACATGTGAAAGGTGCTCTTCCTATGTCATTTAAATATATGAGAATGTTATTGAAGAAAACCAAGATACAATTCTAAGGTAAAGGTGGAAAAGGTCATTCATGAGGCTTTGAAATTTTGTCAAGGCATTGGTGAAGCCAAACGACATCACTAGAAACTCATAATGCCCTTCATAGGTCCGAAATGCCATCTTCGGAATATCTTCCTCTTGTACTCTAATATGATAATAACATGGCTATAAATCCAATTTGGAGAAGAATTTGGCTTTATGTAACTCTTCAAAAATGAATTTGGTTTTATGCAGCCCATCAATTGCCAAAATTGGGTATTTTTCCTTGACTGTTATCTTGTTTAGAGCTCAATAGTCAACACAAAATCGCTAATCCCCATCTACTTTCTTTGCTAATAAAACTAGTGAAGAGAATGGGCTATTACTAGGCCTTATTAATCCAGATTGCAAAAGTTCCTTCACTATCCTTTTTATTTCTATTTTTTGGTAATAAGGGTAACAATATGATCTAACACTTATTAGCTTTATGTTTGGTTGCAGGGGAATGTGTGAATTTTTCTGGGAGGTGGTCGATGTAAGAGTTTGGTTGGCGT
Source organism: Erythroxylum domingense (assembly GCA_025594535.1). Classification (NCBI taxonomy): domain Eukaryota; kingdom Viridiplantae; phylum Streptophyta; class Magnoliopsida; order Malpighiales; family Erythroxylaceae; genus Erythroxylum; species Erythroxylum domingense. The sequence continues at coordinate 5,740,842 of JANQBM010000006.1, read as the reverse complement.
TGTTAACAAAAAGTAGAATTTGGAAGAGAAAGGTCGAACCTTATAGGGAACTACCTTCCTTTTTTATTGAAGCTTCAATACCATTCTGCCTCAACCCTTGAAATGTGTGAGAGACTCCTCCAAGCTTGAATGTCATGGTCAGCTACTTGTAATTTGTCTCAATTGGCCTAAGAGTCTCCAACCATTGTACTCCTAAAACCAATTGAAATGCTACAACCAGAAAAACATAATAATTTGTTGTATTGGGTCTACTTTGGATGATTATTGTGAGTGCTTAGCATTGTACAACACATTCTATTTTGTCTCAATTGATTACTGTGACTTGGAATTTCTTACTCCTAACTATCGGCAACCCATACTTAGTCACTATAGCTTGATCAAAGAAGTTATGGATGCTATCATTATCTATAAGTACTATCAGATTTTTATTTTTCAGCTAGTCCAATACAAGTATCCTTTAAGGATGGTTGGTTCCTGTATTGCATGGAAACATATTTTAGGCTCAACTTCTTGATTTTTTGATTCATGCTCGACAAGTTTCTCTTCATCCAGGGTTGGTAGAGAAGAATTTTCTATAATATATAGTTATGGATGAACACACCAGTTGTTGGACCCCACACCCCGCCCTTAGGTCGGCGGCGTGTGATTGCGGGACATACCGCGGCATCCAACCTTACTCAGTATTGTCCTCTTTGGTCAAGGGTGAGTCCACGACTCGAACCC
>JANQBM010000006.1:5719801-5740019 GCA_025594535.1 Erythroxylum domingense | reverse complement strand
GTCAAGGGTGAGTCCACGACTCGAACCCAAGACCTCAAGGTTTTGTTGCATCTAGCTGCACGCCTCTCACCATTGAGTTAGCACCAGTGACCTGGAACAAGCTTCTCATCACAATAGTAGAATAAGCCCTTTTTTTGTACATTCCCATGCCTTTTGATTAGTTATTTGTCGAAATGTGGTTAGCATACTTGAACTTGTATTTCCATGTTGGTTAGGCACAAGTCCTAGTATATCAGCTATCAAATTAGGATTTAACTTTGGTACCATAAAAGTTAGATGGGAGTGAATCAAATGGCTATTTTTTTGTAATTGATTCCACTCTTTAATAATTCGAGCCGCTCCTATCACATTTGCAAGGGTATGTGGTTGTTTAATTTTTATATCTAAACGGATATCATCCTGAAGTCCTATAATAAAACAACCAATAAGGAAAGTTTCTGGTAAGCCATCAACTAGGTGATAAAGCTTTTCAAATGTTTCTTGATAAGCTGCTACAATTGAAGTCTGTATCAGTTGGGTGAGAACTTCTGAAGGGTCTTTATAGTCAGTTGGCCTAAAGAATAAAAGGATTGCTTTAGTGAACACGTCCCAAGCAAGTGGTCCTCGAAATTTTGTTAGCCATCGATGCCATTATAAAGCAATTCCTTCTCAATGGAAGGAGGCAAGTTACACTTTTTGATTAGGAGCAATGGTCTTAAATTGAAAATGTTATTCTGTCTTATAAATCCAACCAGTTGGATCCTCATTGTTAAACTTTAAAAAGTCCAACTTAAGATGATGGTGATGAGGATCATCGAGGTTATTAGATCGTAAGGTGCTTGGAGAATGTGAAGATTCTCACAAGAAAAATGAGTTAATTTATGAAGGGCTAGATGGTACATTACGAGGGATTCATAGAGGTTGAAGCTCAGTTAATAGTGTTTGTAGAGTAACATTAACTTGATCAAAACTAGACTGATGTCAAACTAAGATTTCATTAACCTCATTACGAAATTTGACATTAGTTTGTTACGAGTATCCATGGCCGTAACTGACTTTGATACCAACTGATTTGATAGGAAAAAAATGAGAGGATGAAAAGAATAAGGGAATGACTCTTTAAGATTTTATTTATATGTCCCCTTTTTAGAGCACTTTAAACGATTTAAATAGAAATCTTACATTGCTTGAAAATAACAACTATGCTAGAAAATATGAAAAGAAACTGAAACTACACAACTACAACCAAAGACCTGCTTTTACTGGCTTATTAAGTGAAAGACAAATAACAACATAGACTAAGTCCTTCAATATCTGATTATCCATGATCAAACGGTAGTCCATATTAAGACCTAACAATAAAAGTATTGCAAATTACGATTCTTATAAATTATGTGTATTTTGATAAATTAGAACATTAAAAAAGTATCAACTTTGTAAAAGGTCATTTTTAAATTTTTTTTAGTATATAGAAATACAAAATTTTTATTTATTTTAGTAATATGTAACTAAATTTTCATCTAAAATATCATCTACTTATACAAATACTTATAATAAAATAAGAATGATTGCTTTCATTATCACATTAAAATTGATACATAATTTTAAGTGAGTAATTATTTGTTCACTACAAAATATATATGATTTGATGTATTAAATATGACAATTTTATAATAAAAAGAAATTAAAGTCTTAATTCTTGTCGTTGTTAAAAACTTTTTTTCAACATGAAATATTATATAATTAAGTTAAAAGATTGTGAATTTCTTTATATTTTTATTTAGTATAAAATATTTATATAATTTAAAATTACTAAACATATATTCTAATATTAAAAATATTTAAATATAATCTTTTATTGTTTTATAATTGACAGTATTGTGATATAATAAAATTTATTGTAATTATGATGTAATAATAAATATATTTAATAAAATTTTAAAGTTGTTTTTTTAATATGAATTTAAATCATAAAAGATAAAGATTTTTACCCTAGTGGCTAAAATCTATCGGAATCGATGTACCGTTAAGCAACTCATGTAATTATCTTTCTCAAAATGCAAATTACCAGCGAAATAAAATCTGTTTGCCACTTATCTACTTTTTTCTTATTGCGTCTTAAACCCTAAGCACCTGGAACTGACTCAGATGGATCTCGTCTAATCTTCTTCTTTTTCAATCTCTTTGCGCAATTACTAATTGTAAGTAACGATGTATCTTTATCCCTCTTCTTTATTGTTTTCTTGCCGTATTCGCGGCCTTTTGTTTGATGGTTTGGAAAATTACAAGCAAGAATTGACAAGTTAGTGAACAATAATTTTCTTAATCAATACTTCTAATGGATCAGGACAATGTGTGTACTTTCTTCGTTTTGTTTGGTTGCAGTTTGAAGTCTTGCTGCTATATGTGAGAAGTTCTCGGTAATAGCGTGTTAATGTCTGCAGCTGTTAGTAGCTTGTTGTGTGTGCTGGAATGACTAGTAATATTGAAATCGTAGGGTCACAAAAGTTATATCTAAATAGGAAACTATTGGTCTTGCTTTACATTGTTATCACATTGGAATTTTGACTCTGATTAGTATTAAAATATTTTCTTCTTTTTGATTTCTTGTTTCTTTTCGCTTGGTTCTTCTCTGTTTATGAATCTCTATTTATGCTATGCTTGTTCAAAGATCTTTTCAATTGAAATAATTTCCTAATCTTCTTCTCTTTCCAATCCAGCCTTCTGCAGTTGGATCCTTGGGTCCCCAAAGTCTTACTTCTCCCTTACCTATGCAAACAATTTTTCTTATGTTGTCTTTTCTTCTTTTAAATTTGTTAAAACTTTTCATTGGTACTATATATAAATCTTCTTGCAGTTACGGCCAATGATTCCAATGCAGCAGGGACAACCATTCATTCCACCAGGTTCTCAACAGTTTCGGGCTGTTGGACAAGTCATGCCTGCTTCTAATGTTGGGACACATGCTGTTCAAAGTCAACAGTTGCAATATTCTCAACCAGTGCAGCAATTACCACTGTGGCCAAGTCAACCTGGTGCTGCTATGCCTTCATCTCAGGCTATAGCTCTGCCATATGGTCAACCAAATCGACCTCTTACGTCTGGCTCACCACAAGCACAGCTAACTACCCCTCATTTGGGAGCACCTGGAATTCCTCACTCTTCTTCTTATAGCGTAAGATATTCATTCCAAATACTCACTCAATTTGTCTTCCACATTTTCTGGAATACAGTTTGCACTTACTTTTGAAGTACATTATTTCAGTATGCACCATCAAATTTTGGCCAGCCACAGAACAATGCCAATACATTGTCACAATTCCAGCCTTTGTCTCAAGGACATGCGCCTGTAGTATCTGTAGGGGTGCAACCTTGGTTGTCATCTGGAAGTCATGGTGCATCAACTGTTGTGCCTGTTCAACATGCTGGACAGCAACCTTCAGTATCTTCTTCCTCTGATCCAGTGAGTGTTTTTTTTGCTTTTTCTCTTCCAATCATATTGTGCCTATTTTTCATGGTTAAATATATTTATTGCTATCTACTTGTTTGGTGTACTGTTGAGGATGCAAGAAAATTTCTTTTCATTGATGATTCATCATATTTTTCACTATGCCAGTTATATTGATTCATGGTCACCAAGGACCTTTTGTAGTTATGCCTTTTTAAGTTTATTGGATAGTTGGTTATTAAGTCATTTTTACTCAGAATGTTCATGATAATGAAGTTTGTACTTAAATTATACAAGATATATCGTTGAAGTTCCTGATTCTCATGAGGTGAAAGTATTGAGCTTCTCAGGAAGTTAATTTTTTTACATTGTTTCCATGTTGTTGCTTCGTGAATTGAAAGTAGCCTGTTGTTATCATTGCAATACTTGATGCTTCTTTTTAATTGTCAATTTAGCTGAACGTATCAATTAAGAAGTTTCTTTTATTTTTGCACATTATACCAGAGATGTTATCGTTTGATTTTTTCTTTAGCTTTTGATTTACTCTTATGAGGAAGGCAATTATATAGCAATCATTGGTGGGATTTGATTTACTTCTTGCCGTTGGGATCAGTATTACCCCTTGTACTTGCTTTAAGAATCATTATGTTAATTATCTCTCCCCTATAATAAATGGGATAATGATTTTGGAACTCTTTTCCTTTTTCTGTTACAGGCAATAAACATCCCAAACTTTTTTCAACAGTCTTCATCTGATTGGCAAGAGCATACAGCTGCAGACGGGAGGAGGTATGTTCTTGTTATAAGTGTTATTATCTGTCTTCAAGTTTTTGAATCCTACAATCTTAGCTTATCTATTACACAAAATTCTTTATATAACAATTCATAACCCAACCAAGTTCTATCATCTGGGTTATGGTATATCATTGGAATCATTCATTTGCTGTGTTGTGATACTTGAGATCTTATTAATAGATTTGTTTTGCTAGATACTATTACAACAAGAAAACAAAACAGTCTAGTTGGGAGAAGCCATTTGAACTGATGTCACCAGTTGAGGTTAGCCATTTTCCATATGTTTCATTTCCAGTTAACATAGTGCTTTTGCTATCTGCCTTACATGCCCTTTTCTAGCATTACTTGTTATTTGTTTAGAATTGTGCTCCAGTTCATGCATGTTGTAATATAATTGTTAGTTCTAGAGGCACCCAAGAGGAGGATGAATTGAGTGTTTAACTCTTTTTTAGAAATTTATCAAACACCTAGATTTCTTATGTGGATGCAATTCTTAAGATGATGCAATTTGATGAATCTCAACTAACAATTCAATCGGACATAATAATTAAGAGATAGGGAGAGAGATAATATCAATTCTATAGTGGTTCAATCTGCATTAGACCTATATCCACTGTCCAAACTAAATTTAGAGACACAAATCCACTATCCGACCTTTTTTTGATGGGTGGAAGGATACTACTATGATAACTTCAATAAATACAAATGACTCACTAAAAATCATATCCAGAAACTCCTTGGATAAATAACTACTGATCAAGCCCACCATACCATAAGTTCTTTGACTCTAGCTATCAATAAGTCTATCTATTCTCACATCGTAAGAATGATTTCACTTTTTCCCCTTGTTTTGTCTTTCTCTCTCCTCTGGGCCTTTTTCTCTAATTCTTGCTCTCTCTGGCTCCAAGGTTGGGTATTTATGCATTTTCTCATCAATGGGCCATTGTGTAAATCATGCCCTTCCATATTTGTCAAACTATGACCGTTATACACCTATCTAGTTAATCATCAGTCTATTGATCCAGTTGGTCGACCATTTACTCCTTTTTATGCAATCATCATTTAAGTGGAGTGAGTTAGTTTAACGTCCAAAATCGTTTTGGGGTCTCTTCTGTTAGGATTGATCGATTGATTGTCCTAGTCGGTCAATCAACTAGGTTGGACTGTCAACCTATTCTCCCCAACACCCTAGGATTATGCTTTCCTTATCAACGTGCATGGACCACTAATCAGATCTATGAATGGCTACCCTGTCCTTTAGCTTCATATTTTCTTCATCTGGTTGCTGCCTTCCCAGGTGACTATTTTGGGATTTTCATAAACTTCATCTTTGCTTCAAAAATTTTGAATTTCTTAACTCCATACCTTCCATAATAATCAATCTATGTAACAAACTTGTTATTCACAACTTTTTGATGCATTTCATCATGGCTTTATTTCATTAACAATATGTGCCTTGACATTCTACTTTCTTATATTAATATACACGTCAGTTATGAATATTTTGTATAATCAAATTTTGGGTTAGGAACTCCTTGATTTCAACAATAATCATTCTTCAATTATTGATACTGTTTTATTTGAGTTTTTCTTTTCTTTGCATGTGTGGCAAGTTGGAGAACTTTAACGACTGATCTCTATTCTCATTGTGAGGCAAGCTTTCACTTTCTGACAGGAAATATTTTGTTTTCTTTATTTTCTTTGTCACTTAGGGAGAGTTTATTATGGAAAATCTGGCTGACACATACTTTTAACTGACTTGAATAAATAATACTATTTTGCATTGTTATGTACTGAAGTTATAGAATGAGAATGAAACAGTGGTTGGTTGTCTTTGCCCCAGATTAAAAGGAAAGAGTTGTATATTTTGAATTTGCATCCAACTCTCATATCTTGTTCCATTTCCGTGTTACTTTGTAGATACTATACATTGCACCATGTGTCAACCATTGTATTTTACAAGTCTTGCTGCTATTCTACTCTGTCCATCCCATATTTCCCTGGTATCAACTTTAACTTACTCACTAATTGCCTTGTGGGTCCTGTTAATTCTGCTTTCTGTTAACAATAGCTTTGAATGCATGGTTCTTTTTCTTCCTTGTTTGATGGTGATGATCACTGGAAGAGCACTCTGCAGTTGTATTATTAACCATCATCTGCTTCCTTGTAGTTCCTTAACAGAAACAAATTCTGTTTTCTGAGCATTGTGGTATATATTTTGCATATTGAGGTCCTTGAGGTGGTTAGCAGATTCTTCTCTGACTAAAAATTATCTAATACTAAGCTTTGCGAGATTTATGTGGTGCAACTATCTTTATGGGGTTAGGGATTGGTTGAAGATTATAACTTTACATGTTTTGCATTCTTATTTCTCCTACATACGTTTCAATTTTTGGGCTGTTATGGCTGCTACTGGATGTTCTTGGAGTACGTTCAGAATGAATGGAACAAGTGATGACCATTTGCTGAATTTCTAGGTATTTTAAGCTCTTCTGAGGCAGCAGAACTAATTATACTTTAACCTGAAATTAGATATTTTTTTCCGTGATCTTTTTAGCATGCAAATGGCTGTTATATTTTTAATTGATGCTCTTGACATACAATCTCTCCTATTTATCTATGTGATTTTTTCATGTGGCTTTGTCATTACCTTGGGTAAGCAAGTATGCCTTCTTTTTTTTTTTTTTTCAGTTTTATTGGGCATTTATTTATACATGATATGTGGTATCCAAGGATATCCTTGATTATCTATCTTACTAATTAAGATTCTCCACTTGAAAATCAATGTTATTGTGACAGAGGGCTGATGCATCAACTGTTTGGAAGGAATTTACGACTTCCGAGGGAAAAAAGTATGTTTTAGTATTCTACAAGTATGTGTTTGATTGTCTTATTTCCACAAGGTAATTTAATCCTTGATGGCTTATGCAGGTACTACTACAACAAGTTTACAAAGCAATCTAAATGGTCGATTCCTGATGAACTCAAGGTATATAAATTTTCTAACACTTCCCTTCCACATCCTGTAGCCTTTCGGACCTCATGCTTAATACATGTTTCCAGTTTGCACGTGAGCAAGCTCAACAAACTGTCATTCAGGAAACTCAAGCAGTGACAAATGTTAATTCTGAAGTCCCTGCAACTGTTGCTGTCACATCAGATGAGGTATCTAATCCAGCAATTTCAGTTGCCTCCGTCCTATCTTTGACACTAACTGGAGTGGCTTCAAGTCCAATTTCCGTCACACCTGTGGTATCTGTTGCGGATTCTGCCCCTATGGTAGCTAGTGGATCAGCAGCCATTGCTACTGCAGATTCTGCACTAACAAGCGCTGCTAGTGTCCAACTACCTGCTGTGACCATGAATGCTTTGCCAACCTCTGTTTCAGGGGGTACTGGGGTTCCTAACGCTTCAGCCAATGCTAATGCAACATCATTGTATGTAACCCCTTTCCTTGTTTGTTTGTAGTGATTTCTGCAAAAAATTGCCTTGTACATAACCCTTTTGACTGTTGGTTTGCATTGGTTAAAAAAATTTCAGGAGTGGCTTTGACAATCAAGCACTCCAAGGGGTTGGAAGTTCTTGGGATGGAGCATCTGTGCGGGATATTGAGGTATGAGTAGTTTTCGTGATGCTGCTCTGGAAGTTGTAATTAGGGGATGGATATTGACGCACAACTCTAATGAACTTAAATACTGAATTCTTTTGTTGAAGGAAGAGATGTGTTTAACTACATGCCCCTTTCAAAAGTGGGATGCATATGAGAGAAATGCTAAATTACATTTTGATGTGTTGACTGTGTTGCTTGCAGGATGAAAGAAAAGGTTGTGTTGATGCAGGAAAAGCTAATTTGGCCTCATTGGAAGAGAAAAACTCAGATGATGAACCTTTAATATTTGCCAGCAAACAGGTATGATAGAATCAGCTGCCAACCAACAGCCTTCCCAAACCTTTGCAAAAAGTCATGTCTGATTTTACTTGACTAGAAAACTGTGATGACAATGTCTTTGTTAAATATCATCTTTAGTGGTTCTTCTATTATTTGCTTGTTATTAATATCTTCAGGAGGCAAAAAGTGCATTCAAAGCTCTCCTTGAATCTGCAAACGTTCGGTCTGATTGGACTTGGGAGCAGGTACCCTGATTTTTTTTGGTTCCTGCCATTTGTTTACCTGATTGAATGATTCTCATTGATGTTAATATCTGCTGTTAGACAATGGGGGAGGTCATTAACGACAAACGATATGGTGCATTAAAAACAATAGGCGAAAGGAAGCAAGCATTTAACGGGGTACACTTTTTTTTCAAGGAGTTTATTGTGCAAGCATTTATTATTGATAGCCCTTAGATTGTGATATACACTTTGCTATGTACCATTCTAGTTCTTGGGTCAAAGGAAAAAAATCGAGGCTGAGGAGAGGAGAATGAGGCAGAAAAAAGCTCGTGAGGAATTCTCAAAGATGTTGGAAGTATGTTAGTACGCTTGAGAATGTTCTTTGTTCGTTCTTGGATATATATTTCTCATAGTGAAAATGCCTTATGTACTTTGATCTTGTTTCAGGAATCCACAGAACTTACTTCATCAATGAAATGGAGGTTGAAATGTCGCTGTATTATATTAGGATTCTTTTTCACTATCTTTAGAAACAGCGCCACCATTCTAGGCACAGGTTTTATTATCTTAACACTGCATTATTTTATATCAGCAAAGCTGTGAGTTTGTTTGAGAATGATGAACGATTCAAGTCTGTTGAGAAAGCCAGGGATCGGGAGGATCTTTTTGGCAACTACATAGTGGAGCTGGAGAGGAAGGTAAAGAAATGATAACTATTTGCGTTTCTCTTTCGTATTTATGGAAAAGAAATGGCAAAACATAATTTTTAGTCCCTAAACCTTAGTGTTAATTTCTATTTGGACTTTTTATTTTATTTTTTCCCCTTTTCAGTTATATCCTTAAACCTACGCATAGCTTTTAATTGCTCATGTTTTTTCTTTTGAAACCAATGATCCTGTTAAGTCTGAATTAATTTCTGTTAGAATTTGAACGCCAATGCTCTATCCACATGATTTGAACTAACTATCAAGGAATATCGTGGTTTACTTACCTAAAGCCTTATACTATTCCTTAGTTAATAGTTTTCAAGACATAAAGAAACATTGTAAGAAATAGAGGAACTTTGAAAAGACACGTACTTAGACTTGTAAATATTGTATATATAAAAAGAGATATAGAAGGAAGAGAAGGGGGTGAGAGGGATAGAGAAGGAAGAGGAGGTGACTTTGGACGAGGGAGAGAGATGGCGAGTTTGGAAGAGGGAGGCAATCGATTCTATGCATTCATTTGGCAGAATTCACAATGTTTGGATTATGTTCCTTTCCCACATGAATGATCAAAAACTGTGCAACCTTTTGAATATCAATGGACCAAAGGAATGATTTTGCTGTTGCTACAGTTGTTTCCTAGGCTTTCATTTTTATATTTCCTTTGCAACTTTAAGTAATTCCTTGGAGAAAAAATGAAAATGGTGGTCTTCTTAGTGATGGCTTGTGATGAAGGGTACATTAATTGATTCAGAGTTCCATGGGCAGTGAAAGAAAGAGTAAGATGATCATTTCAGTTTTCTTTGAGCAGCCTAAGAAATGGAAGAAATAAATACTTGCTTTATTTACTTCAAATAGTGCATACTAAGAATCTAGAAGTCACACTTTTAAACAAAAGGAAAGAAATGGAGAATTTCTAGAGAGGAAAAACCAAAGATTGTTATATCTAATTGAAAAATATATTAATCACTATGCTCTTGAACTCTGATGTTATGTATAATACTTATTTGAAGCAAGGTTCTTATGTGCAAAAATTCTACAGCAGTCTTCTGTTGCTCATGCTCACATTTAATGCAGGAAAAAGAAAAAGCTGCAGAGGACCACAAGCATCATGTAGCAGAATATAGAAAATTTCTTGAATCATGTGACTTCATTAAGGTCCTCTTAATATTCCTGTTTTTCAATTCCTGAACTCTTTCACAATCAGTTTTTTCTGAAGTCTTTCTCAATCTGTTTTTTGATCACAGGTGAATAGCCAATGGCGGAAAATTCAAGATCGCTTGGAGGATGATGAACGATGCTTGCACCTTGAAAAACTTGACCGCCTACTGGTGTACCAGGTATATTCTCTCACCTGTAGCCTCGTTATATGTTTTTATTTGAACATGAAATAATACTGATGCCATTGGTGCAGGATTATATCCGTGACTTGGAGAGAGAAGAGGAGGAACAAAAGAAGATTCACAAGGTAGAATCTGCGTGCAAGCTCTTTTATTTTTTTTCTGAATTTTGTTCTTATGATTATATGTTACTGCATAAAAGGAGAAATTGAGAAGAGCTGAGCGAAAAAACCGTGATGCATTTCGTAAATTGATGGCAGAGCACGTGGCTGCAGGGTCACTTACAGCTAAAACTCACTGGCATGACTATTGCTTGAAGGTTATTTCTTGATTTATTCTTAAGGAAAACATAAAAAAAGAGTTGCTTTTTTAAAAATAAATACAATGGACAAGAGACTGCCTGGAACTGTGTTTTGTGTAAAATTTTGATATTTTTGTAATTAGGTCAAGGAATCAGACCAATACCATGCTGTTGCTACTAACATGTCTGGTTCAACACCAAAAGATTTGTTTGAGGATGTTGCTGAAGAATTAGAAAAGCAGGTAACTATCCTGATATGATTCCAGTTTCTGTTTGTTTTTGGGTCCTGTCATGATTAAGTTTGCTTAGTCATGGATCAGTTAACAGGCAATAAGCTCTAACATCTAATCTATATGTAGTTCTTTCCAGTTTCCTATGATTTTTGACCATTACAGAGTACGTTATGTACTACCTAGGTTAGATATTAGTGGTGATAAGGTGGATCATACTTCTCTCTATCTCTACCCCCTCTTTTATCCTGTCTTAGAGTTAGAAACTTATTTGACATAAAATATTGGCCTTCCCCTGTCACAGTTTTGTATAGATGTGATGTTAAGGAAGTGGAATATTTGAATAACCAAATGAAAAATTTTTACAGATTCATGCGAAAAGCTTTTGAAATTATTTCATGCAAATATGTATGGCTTGCAGAAACTGTACAGAAAGAGGTTTGGTTGTGGTGATGTCTAAAGAGATATGGTATGCTTTTCCTCCCTTTGTCTTAGAAGTAGATGGGAGGTTTGAGATTTCAGCACCTGTTTTATTGCTAATATCTTAATTTTTGTAAATCAGTTAGTGCTACTAGTAACCATAAGCTTTGTTGCCAAAAGAGTGTAAATATATTCAGGGACTATATAAAATAATTTATCTGGGCCTTTTTCCATTGTTCAGTCACCTGACAATGATGGTCTCTCGGTTTTGAATTACTATTATATTTAAGCATGAATCTTCACTTCCTGAAGTTTAAGTTAGTGTTTTGTTGGTAGTAAAATAAACTGTTTTGAGTGTTTTTCCCCTTCTCTTTTCTGTATTTATTCCGACTGTGCTTATCCTGTTTCCCTCTCCCAATGTAACAGTTAGTTTTAATCGTAGGAAATTAAAAGTTACTTTCTGAGCATGCAATTCTATGGTATTCTTTAACATGGTTGTTACCGAACTTGTGTAACTTCTGATGTGTGCTTTTTGGTCTTACTGCAAGCAGTTGAGATCTGCAAGTCTTAACTTATTTTTGATATTAACAGTACCATGATGACAAAACTAGGGTAAAGGATGTGATGAAGTCAGGAAAGGTAAGACTTGTTGTATCTTCCCCTTTCTATATACTGCCCTTTATGTGTGTCTAACGTTTGTGTTTGCAGATTACGATGTTGTCAACTTGGGCGTTTGAAGAATTTAAGGCTGCAACTTCCGTTGAAGTCGGTTCTCCTCCTATATCAGATATCAACTTGAAGGTATTCTTTAAGTCAAATCAAATCAGTCCCCCCATGAAAGAGGCTTGGATGATACTTTTCAATATGAAAATTACTGATTCTTCTGATTCCTTATGAGACTGTGGAGGAGATTTTGTTATCTGTGGTTAACCTATTTTAAGTGGCTGACATTCATTTAAAACGACAGTCAGCATTATAACTTTCTCAAGTTCAATAATTTCATTATCGGGGCCTGAGATCATGATGTCATTTGGAAGCCAATTTGGATTGGAAGTTGGCATCTTCCTATAAGAACCATAGTACTATATACTTGAACCTTACTATTCAATGTCTTAGACTAATTTCAGTGCTGAAACAATTGGCATGCAAGCTTCAATCATGTGCATGCAATTCCATTCAAACTTAACATAACTTCCGTTTGTTGCTTCTAGCATAATGGTTTTATTCTATTTGGCGTTCTGAAGCTTTTGTACGAGGAATTGGTTGAGAGATCTAAGGAGAAGGAGGAGAAGGAAGCTAAAAAGCATCAACGCCTTGCTGATGATTTCACAAAACTATTACATACATGTAACGTAAGAGAAAACTGTTTTGGGAACATTCTTCTGAATATAATCATCTTGTGGTAGTTGATCAAAATTTTAAGTTTATCAAGTAAATTTTTATCAAAATTTCTCTTGTAGGAAATAACTGCAACTTCTGATTGGGAAGATTCCAAATCACTGGTTGAAGAGAGCCAAGAATATAGGTATTGCAGCTCCCAGCATTTATAAAATCCTTTCTCGTTTGTACCTTTGCTTGATCATTTTTCACTTCCACTGCTTTTCTCTTGCAGGGCAATTGGGGAAGAATGTTTAAGGAGAGAGATCTTTGAGGAGTACATTGCTTATTTGCAGGCAAAGGCTAAAGAGAAGGAAAGAAAGCGTGAAGAGGAAAAGGTATGTATATTTTCTTCATAAATATAATTGATTATTAATGATCAAAAATGTAAATAACAGTATTTCATTATCCCTTCTCATATTAATGAATTACTTTTTTAGCATCATGAAAGGTGTTTTACCAGAATTATTACTGTTTCTAATTTTGGTATGCATGGACGGCTGGGGCACTGTTCTTATAGTTTAATATTGTATTCTTATAAATGAAAAAGGCAACCTTCTCAAAGGTCTACACCTCTAGCTCTCATAATTGAAATGTGTTTTAAATTGCTCTTTTGTTGTGCTGTTTAATTTGTGATTGAAAGAAGAAATTGGAGAAAGATGAATTAAAAGCCTTGAAAATATTGGCTTCATATCAGCTTTATGCTGAGCCGTAACTTAATACATAGTGTTAAGTGCAACCAAATGACAAAGACCAGCAACTTATTTACCCAAAAAAAAAAAAGACCAGCAACTCGTTACTTCAACAGTGACTATTGCGTCTCAGGTAGTAGGTGGTCCTAAGCGTCGTCTTTGTTTGCTTTACCTGTTGGCAGGCTAAAAAGGACAGCGAGAGAGATGAAAAAGAGAAGCGAAGAGATAAAGAGAGAAAGGAGAAAGAGCGTGAAAAGGAAAAGGGAAAGGAAAGAACTAAAAAGGATGAAACAGACAGTGACAATATGGATGAAACTGAAAGCTATAACCATAGAGATGAGAAGAAAAGAGAAAAGGAAAAAGATAGGAAGTGCCGGAAACGGCATCAGACTGCAACTGATGATGTAACTTCTGATAAGGATGGAAAAGAGGATTCTAAAAAGTCGCGCAGGCATGGAAATGAACGTAAAAAGTCAAAAAAGGTGCTACTCTTCAACTATCTTTCTTGTTAACTTGTAAAATGTTTAAAATCTTCCTTAATCTGCCACTCTTTTGCAGCACTCATACACACCTGAATCAGATAATGAAAGCAGGCACAAACGGCACAAAAGGGATCACCGGGGTGGTTCCCGTAGAAATGGTGGTTATGAGGAACTTGAAGATGGGGAGCTTGGTGTGGACGGAGAAATCCAGTAGTTTCCCTTTTCTATTTGGGGACTACTAGTTTAAATTGCTTGTGCATAATGTAAGCATTTCTCTGCTAGTTCATGGTATGTCCTGGATGCACTGGTTTTTTCGTCTTAAATATATTCAGCTAGTTGCACCATCTTCTAGTACATAGGGCTGTATTCAAGATAAATCTGGTCATGTAGACTTTGGAATAGGATATATAAAGGTGGTCTTTTTACTTATTGTACTAAATCAGATGATCTTGATTTCTATTTGGCATGAATAAAAAGCAAATTAAAATTCAAGGTTATTATTGTTATAGTTACAATAATTCCAAGTGCTTGATGAAGTTGATGTGGGATTAGATGTGTTTTAGCTATCACAAGTTGGGAAGATAGATGATCCTGGAACATCTTTTCGTAAATTAATGAAATGAAGTACAAAAGATGAAAATTATATATAACAATCAGTTTTATCTGTTAACTTTCCTGGTGCTTTCTTAATATATGCGGCATGCGGACATACTGTATGACACGGACACGGACACGAGGACACATTAAATTTTAAAATTTGGTGGACAAGGTATATATATTATTCTGAATTTTTTTCTTAATTTTAAATTTTATAATATCTATATCTATATCTATATTATAAAATTTAGAATATATATATATATATATATATATATATAAATATATCTATATTATAAAATTTAGAATTAAGAAAAAAATTCAGAATTTATAATATGATATATATTGATTGATGTGTTTCAAGATTTTCAATATTTTGATAGTTAATACATATTTGGTATTTTATAAGCCCCTCTTAAAAAATATAGAGCGTATATTCTTTTACCCTCTTCAAGTAAGTTGGCGATGACAGCGTTATGTATTGTAGAGATAAAACAGAGTTAATTATTGTATACGTGTTTTTAGTGTAAATTGGTGTAGTATAGTAGTGGTAAGATCTAACAATTAAATGCGTTTTATAGTTGGTTGTAACTTTTGATGTCATTTTATCAACCAAATTTTTAACCGTCCGAGTCATCTTTAAATATATCTGAGTTGTATCTGAGCCATCTTCAAACATGTCCGAACTGTATTTTAGTTTATAAAAATTATTTTTTAATTCTAACACCTACATTATCAGAAAAAATTGATTGTTATTCTATTTTACCGTGTACGTGTTATATAGGTGCTTTCGCATCATATCCATATTGGCGTAAATCTTTAATTGCTGTACAACTGGCATATCTGTTGAACACTGCTTTCAACAAAATGGACCATCTGTACAGATACAGATATAACAATCAATTTATGTGGCAGGGACACGGCAAAATGGACACTGCTTTCACATCATATCCATATTGGCGCTTTAGGTTCATGTAAATCTTTAATTGCTGTACAACTGGCATATCTGTTGAAACTTTAGCTGTAGGCCGTTGTGGAACTTTTAACACAACGTAGTGCAAACAAAAGGAAAAAAGGAATGATGTAAATCCATTTCTGTATTAGTTTTAACTATTGCCGGTGTAAATGTTGTGGATCACTAACTGAGCTAACTTGAAGCTTTAAAAGCTAATTTTCACTTTGCATATCACTGGAACTGGAATAGTCGGGGGGGCTATCATGAGCATGGTGACGACTCTTATGTGATTCTTTTATGGGTCTAATTGTAGCACGACGAATAAAATGTTAATGGATTCGTTTAGTTTCATTTAGCTGGAAGAAATTCTTGTCTAATTTATATTGTTCATGGAAACATCATCGTATCGTAGTGCCATGAATGATAATGCTATCTTCATTACATGTACTATAATAGATCATGAAGACGTGAGTGAAATTGATACTTTTCAGCTGACTGAAAAAAATTGAAAAGGAACAAGTAACTAATTTTGAATCAGACTATTGGTTCATGACAACAAATGAATAATATCTGTGATAGTTGCATTCTTGATCTCTTTAGAAATGCTATCTCTGATCCCTGTTGCGATGTCTTTTTTCTGTCCTTTGTATTTGCTCCATTCTTTAGCTGAATGCAGTAAATCCAAATCCAAGAACTTTTTCAAATAAAATAGATTTCCTGATACTTTCCAGCAGAATGTATTTTCATTAATGGTTTTTTATTGCTCTTGTGGCTCCAAGTATTTTTTGTAATGTTCCTGTTGCTTCTGCTTTCTTATCTGGTTGTTAATAATCTCCCACACACAATCAATCAAGAGTTGCTTTGTTTGATGAAAAGCTGTTTGAGTCCCATGTTTTTCGGAAAAAAGATTTAAAGTGAATTTGTTTATCTAATTCTGACAAATTTGGTCTGTGGCTGCTAAATGGAAATGTATCATCTAGAGAGAACTGGTTGAGAAAAAGGAACTACAATAATTAGTATGAGCTTTTGCATTCCATGGCAGATAAAAGATACTAAACTTCATGAAGTAGGGAAAGTCTGTGATTAGGTATCTGTTCAAGAACTGAAGCGGGGCTGAATGGTTTATCTTCTATTTTGTCGCCAGTTGAACTTTCTGTTTGAAATTGCTTATTTGCATGTGGATAGCTGAACCACGTCTGTAATTCCTTAGGTGTATCAAGAACTAAATATAATCAAATATTCACTTCAATAATGAAGAAAAAGATTAGGAATATTCAGTTTTCTACCTCTCTCTATGTTGGAATACATTGTTGAGAAGAATCATTAACTTTTACCCTGAACATGTGATCTTTCTGCAATGAAGTTGTTTCTTCTGCATCACTTTCTGAGCATGAATTGAACACTGTTGTGCTACTGGCTGAGGAAAACTCATCAAAATCTGGACCTTGATGGTTTTCTCGAAAGTTCTTGTGGACATCACACTTCTCGTCTCTTTGGTTGCAATTCTTGATTCTCAACTTCTCATTAATAGAAATGATCCAGTTATATGTTGCTTTTATTATTCTTGGAAAATTGGTGATACCCTTTCTGCCTCGTTTTAAACCAGAACCGACTGACCACATTAGGAGCTTTTCTTCACTCCCAAGACAGCTGCAGTAGCAGCTACTTTCTGATATTAACCCATTTCTTTGATACCCTCTTTCTAGAAGGTAAACCTCTAGGATGAAAGGTTCTTGCTGCTGTTGAAGAAGCTCTTGAAGTTGTTTAACTGGTTTTGACACTCTGGTAGCCATTAGATAATTGTCTAACTATCTTCAGGTGCTTGAGGGGGACTACAAATCAAGATGGGATGCGAACAGTTTTAAGCATCTCCAAATAAAGGTGGTGACATTGGTGTGGCTGCAGTAAATTTGATAGACAGTGGCTCTGCTTGAGACTGAACAATATTAGGAAAGGTTTGCTACTCTTTATGAAGACTTGAAACAAATTAACAGGTATAGTGCAAAGGTCTCTAGGCTATGCCTTTTTCGAGTTTTGGTAGTATTGTTTGGGAGCTTCAGGCTCCCTTTATGCTAGTTATCAGGTAATGAACTTTCTGATCGAGTTCTCGTCCTTTCTTTTTGTGCAGTGTCTTTTAAGACTTGTAACTAAAAGTGCTCTTTCAAACCCACCCTTTGTGTGACCCACATCTATCTGAGTGGATATTATCCTTCATGTTGGTCCCGTGATGACTGTTTCAGAGGGTATAGGTTGTTGCGTTGCTGGCGGACTCGGACAAATTGAATGTCTCATTAGTAGTGATGATTATCCTTTTTTGTTGGAAAATTGATGACTACAATTTCTAGACTTTTAACTCTTTCTTTATGTCAGAGACTAACGTTGCATTGCTGGCTGCCTCTTCATTATTTTCACAACTGTAACGTTGTCGCGTTGGATATGAAGTCCCAAAGGTCTATAGACATGGCATCATTAATCAATCCAGTTCTTGAAGATATTTAATATCTATATTCTTCTTGTTGGTAGTGTGGTCGTTGAATCATTATCTTGTTCAGCTTTGCTTTGAGACATTAAATATTAAAGTTGTATCTAATTTGTTCTTGGTTGGAACTTTTTAGTATTGCACGCCCCTTCCAGTCCAATCATGTTCTTTTATCCTGTCTTACCAAGTAAGTAAACAAGAAAAAGGGCAGTTGTGGAGGGACTCCAACATTGGTGTAACTTGCATAATGCAAGTGATACAGAATCATAATGCAGATAGTTGTCTTGTTTTCTTTCTCCTGTTATCTGCTTCTCTGGGTGGTTATATTTTGAGACGTACGGAATTCTATCGCCTGAGGAGTGATCACCTGTACAAGTCATGAAACTACGTAATTCTATCGCCTAAGTGATCATCTGTAGACTGTAAAAGTCATGAAACCAAGTGACGATGAACAATAGAGTTAGGTTAAAGAGAGCTTTGAAGAATACTAATTTATCTCTTAGATTTCGAATACAGAAATAGGATTCCTTCGTTGATTATAAGCGCCCTACCAAAGAGGGAAAGCCGTTGTGGGGCACATATATTTAGTTTCTTTAGTTGTTCATGAGAGTACAATTTGAAGCAACGTATTCAATGGCGGCCTTAAAACCTGTTGTATGCAAGGTATTCCGGCAATGATCCATAATAATTATCGTCTGCCAACTTTGCTTGACGTGTAAATCCTCGTGAAGTTGATGAAATTACTTTCTGGGTCTTAAAATCTAATTAATGATCCAAAAACGGAAGGCAAGAATTAAATGTTATTTAGGAAGCGTCTGTTAGAATTAAATGTTAGAAATAAGAGCTAAAAGATATTAAAATATTATCATAATATTGTTAGGATATTAGTTTTCATCAGAATATTATCATTAAAAAAATATTATTATCTTTTATATTAATTTCTTTGACAAATATTTTTATTTTATTGATATATTTATTATTATCTTAAAAGTTATTTAGAATTACTTAAAAATTCATAATTTTATAAATTATCGAAAATTTTTATTAATTATTTATGAAATAAAAACAATTTAATTAATTATGTAGAAAACAAATTACATAATAACTAAATATGAGTAAAAAATTCTATTAACATTTGTAATATTTTTTTTTGAAAAGTTGAAATTTCATTGAAATAAATAAATGAGATAAATACAAATTCAAAGCTTCTCCTCTGTCAAGGAAAAGAAAAAGTGACAAGAAGGTAAACTTTGATGGCCTGTTTGGTTCAATGAATGAAATAAATAAGGAATAGAATAGTTATTCTTAGGAATATAAATAAAGAATAATAGAATAAAATAGATATTACTTTGTTTAATTCAACAAGTGCAATAGATAAGCAATTCTAAGTCAGTATTTGGATTGAAAATATAAACTTAGAATGACAAAAGAATAACTAATAAAAAGGCCAAAACATCCTTATTATTATTATTATTATTATTATTATTATTATTAAATTCCTTATTATTACTAATTTCCTTGTCATTATTATTAAATTTATTATTCATATTAATAATAATAATAATAATTATTAAATCCTTATTATTATTAATTTTCTTCTTACTATAAGTAAATTTATTATTTTTATTAATATTAATTATTATTATTATTATTAACATTCTACTTACTATTATTCTTAATATTATTAATTTTATTAATTATATTCTTATTAATTGTTAATAATAATATTTATTATTCTTATTAATTATATTTATTTTTATAATTAAATTTTATAATTATAATTATAATTATAATTATTAAATTTCTTATTATTATTAATAATATTCTTAATATTACTAAATTTATTATTCTTATTAATATTGATTATTATTATTATAAATTTTCTACTAACAATTAATACTATTATTTATTTATTTATTTATTTACTATTATTATTATTATTATTATTATTATTATTATTATTATTATTATTAATTATTATTAATATTCTACTTATTATTATTCTTAATATTATTAATTTTATTAATTATATTCTTATTAATGATATTTATTATTCTTATTAATTATATTTATTTTTACAATTAAATTCCTTAATTATATTATTATTATTTTTCTTATTATTATCAATAATATTCTTAATATTATTAAATTTATTATTATAAATTTTCTACTAGCAATTATTATTATATTTATTTGTTTATTTATTATTATTATTATTATTATTTTCTACTAACAACTATTATTATTATTATTTATGTATTTATTTTTAATAATAATAATGATAATAATAATAATAATAATAA
>JANQBM010000006.1:5669932-5701698 GCA_025594535.1 Erythroxylum domingense | reverse complement strand
CAGTAGTGATCGCACGTAGCACTCCCTTATCTTAGGATATGTATCGGAATGACCTACGGGCGTCCCGGTGCGTACCCAAGGGTAATGGGGTATTACATTTATATTAACCTTAATACAAGTTGACTATTGTTTGTATGGCATGCTTTGGAAATAATACTATATGTTTGAGATGTTTTAATTATACAATATTTCCTAGTGGTTTGTAATACTTGTTTTCTTGAGTTTTCATAAATGCATGTAAAGGATTGTTTGACATGTTTTAGTTCTATTTTGTGTTACATCTGTATATCCTTTTAGGGAGTATATGGGTGTTATAATAACAAAGCTTTTCTGAAAGTTGATGCTCAATCCTAAAGTCTCCTTAAATCTTTGTAAGGTAAGTATCAGTAATGAAACTGAGGTAATATCAGCCTTGCTTAATAAGATTAGATCATCTGCAAAACATAAACTTGTTAGTGATATGTTACTTGAATTTTGGGGTTAAAGAGATTCTATGTTTCAACGTTAAGGTAAGAACTTCCATGTATATTACAGATAGGTAAATTGAATTTTGGGGTTGAAGAGATTTTATGTTTCAGCATCAAGGTAAGAACTTCCATGCATATTACAAATAGGTAAAGGGAAAGAGGATCCCCTTGCCTAAGTACTCTTTTGCCTTCAAACGTCTCAGTTGGACTCTCATTGATTATAATCCCAAAGGAAACCGCAGTGATGCACTCTTGAATCCATTTGATAAAAATCGAGTGAAAACTTATAACTTCCATAGTCTATAATATAAAGCTCCAATTGACACTATCAAAAGCTTTTTGAAGATCCACTTTTATAATGCAGTTCTGAGGAGAATTTTCTCTTATGTACCTTTTCAGAAACTCTTGCAAAATTAGAAATATTATCACCAATATTCCACTTGCTTAAAAAGGCTCCTTGGTTCTCACTAATTATGAAGTACAACATAGATTTTAGTTTATTATCTAGGATTTTAGCAATAATCTTATAAATGAAATTAGTGCAAGAAATAGATCTGAATTCACTCCATGTTGCAGGGATATGAATTTTTAGAATCAAACATAAGGAGGTCTTATTAATCTCTTTGAGCAGGATTCCATTTTTGAAGAACTCATGCACTTTTTTAATGAATCTTCTTATTTTATCCCATGTTTTTTTATAGAAAAAGCATTCAAAACATCTGGACCTAGAGCCTTCGAACTATTCATTTTACTTTATCTCTTGATCAGTGACCTACCTATTTAGAAAGTTAGCTTCATCTTAGGGAATTTTAGCAAAAATAAGGGTCCTGAGGTCTTCATAACAAATGCTAACATTCCCTTCAATTCCTAGAAACTTTGGAAGTATTTCATAGCATCCTTAACAATCTCAATTTACTCATATATGAACTCCCTTTATTCAACTTTAATCGAAGTGATCCTTTTAACATTCCTTCTTGCCGACACTGTATTGAAGAAAAACTTGGTGCATCTGTCCCCATCTTTAATCCAATTAATTTTGGATCTCTATTTTAACAATGAACAATGGTTATCCACATCTTACATATAGTGCTTCAGTGTTTCCTTCTCCTCCTTCGCAATAATCTCATCAGTCGGGTTATCAGCTAGTGATTTATGCATGAATGAGAGTCATAGTGTGTTCTATCTCAAGATTGGTGTTCTGTCCCCTTCTTCCATTCAACGTCTTCAATTCCTGCTTTATAGCCTTTAGTTTTTGCATACAGATAAACTGTTTTGTACCGAAGACCTTGAACTCCAAACCCTTAGAAATGGCTTCTTGAAATCCATCCACAGTAGTAAGGAAGTTGTTAAATTTGAATAGGTGTTAATCACAAACCTTTTTGAAAAGATTATCCACCT
Organism: Erythroxylum domingense; assembly: GCA_025594535.1. Taxonomy (NCBI): domain Eukaryota; kingdom Viridiplantae; phylum Streptophyta; class Magnoliopsida; order Malpighiales; family Erythroxylaceae; genus Erythroxylum; species Erythroxylum domingense. The sequence continues at coordinate 5,699,833 of JANQBM010000006.1, read as the reverse complement.
TGATAGGGTATGATCCGAAAACCCTGAATCTAAAAAGATGGCTTTGCTGTTTAGAAAGTTTGTTAACCATTCAACATTCACCAAGGCCCTATCCAATTTCTTTTGAATAAACCATTTCAAACTCTGCTTGTTGCTCCATATTAATTTATGACCTCGAATTTTAAGTCAAAAAGTTCCACATATTTGATACAATCAAACAAATCCATATTATAGTTGATCCAATTACAATTCCCTTTAGCTTCTGATTTATAAATAGTGGAATTAAAGTCACCACTTATAATCCATGGACCTCTAGCTGACCATTTTAGTCTTCTTAATGAATTCCATAAATCCAATATTTGGAAAACAGTATTAAAACCATAAACAAAGGTAGACAAAATTATAGAGTTCTCCATTTTGCAATATTTGATACTAAATACAAATGTAATTATTACCTTTGTTTAATCTTATATCAAACACGTATAATCAATAATTTTATTGATATTTTAATTTTCTCTTTCCATTTCTATTTCTATTCTTTTATTCTAATTCATTTATTACTAGCAAAGATATGGATTTCATACCGTACGGGTTGAATGGTACTGCATCATTAGAAAACTGTACAAATTTAATATTTTCAGTACCGATCATTGGTATTGAATTTTTCGTTTGATACTAGTTGGCCAGTATTTAGAATACCGAACAAATATTGGAGTACTGTAAACTTTAAAATTTATAGGGACTAAATTGTAAAACAAAAAAACAAAACAAACCCACGCATCCACGCACCAGTACCTCCTTTCTACCCATTTTCAAGTTTTTATTGTTCATTCTCTCTCCCTCCAACATTCACTATCGTTGGCCACCTACAGCCTGTGAGATCCCACATCAGTTGGAGAAGAGAACGAAATATGCCTTATAAAGGTACAAATACCTCTTCCCTATATATGCGTTTTCCTAAGTGTGGGAAGAGCAAAACCGTGAGGGCTTTGCCCTAATGGACAACCCAAAGCGGACAATATTTGTGGGCGAGTGGTCTGGGTTGTGCTTGACTGGCATGTGGGACCAAGGTTCGAAACCACAGATCACACGTAAGCCTACCGTTAGTGATAAAATAAATTCAAACCCCAAGAGCACAGCAAGTTCATACAATACAATAACAATAGTGCGCATCAGAAAGAAGTTTTACAACTTATGAAATCATGTCACTATGGACGCTATAATACAAGATAAATAAAAATAAAGAAAGAACATACATAAACGTAGGTAAGTAGCAGCGAACACATCACGGGAGTCACTGTTGCAAAACTGGTGGTAACTGATATGAAAAATAAAGTTGAGGGCAATCAGACCTCACTAAGTAAGCTCAGATTGTCCTACGATACTCAATGTTATGCACATAGTCATGCAAGAATATCAAAATATATCCAATCACATCAACAACACAAATAAATTGTAGGGGAGAATATCTGTAGGACCCTAATCTCCAAGGGTAAGACCTCACAACTATAAACCTCAAATGGCTGTGGGGAGCTATGCATCACCGACGACCCAGCTATGCTCCTATACTTATGTAGCCATAAGGCTCTCTTAATTCAAATGGATTGCAGGAAGCTAAGCATCATCAACATACCAGCCCTTGTTCAAAGCGTCCAAAGTCATAAGTATCACAAATAAGGGTCTGATCAGGAGCCAAAATCATCCAGGATCGGCCTATAACATATCTCAATATCATAAATAAAACAACTCTCATAATCATAACCAATATGCATATGGTCCTGATGCATACCCATCAGATGGCACATCTTACATATCTTTTCTTCCCCAAAATCAAACATAGCAATACATATCAATTATTAAACATGCAATTTATCAAGTAAACATTCAGTAATGCAATGACCAATGCATGTATGGAATTCCCAATCCAATGCATCAACTTAATTAATTCAATATAAAGGCTTATACTAAAGCCTGTACGCAATACTATATATACACGTTCGCTATATAAATATATAAGTATCGATCTATATATATATAGATACACATGCATATGAATGTGGTTATGTATTGCTACATGCCGTCATTTATACCAACATTGAACATTATTCATTTGCTGGTACAACTACGGTAACAGTAAGTTGGTAAGAACTTATCTGGTAACCGAACTCGTCCATCTAAACCTTCCGATGGGAGTCTGCTTCTATTATACTTAGTAAATCGAAAGAAAATATCTCAATCAGTGCTAATTATGAGTTATTAGACTCAAATAACAATTTAGACATCATCTGAATTGCCTAAGTAGTTCATTTATGAAATTTGGAAATTTCTCCTATTCTCACCTAAACGTTCTGTGATTTTTAACTCGCAAACCGTTGAAAATCTCACTATAGTTCTTTATAGAAAAATGATCAGTTTAATTTCTAGAATTTTTAGAAATTTTTTTACAAAAGTGACCAAAATGGTCGCCAGAATAGTACCTCCGGAGACTAGGATATTCCTCTGGTCACCGGAATATTTCCTACGATCACTGAAAAATCTTTAGTATGAGAATTCATCAATTTTTATACCAAATGAAAGCACTTGGTGAGTAGAACAACTTTCTTTAAATCAACATACTCATATTCTCAACATATTTAAACGAATTGAAGAAAAACATGCTGAAACCTTAACCTCTTTTTCCGTCAATCGGTGGCGATCCAAGCAGCGGCTAGCGACTAGACCATGGGGCTTTTTTCTTGATGTCGAGACAAGTCGAATGGTGGTGGTGGTGATCGGCAACAACGATTGAAAGCGACAGATCGACAATTGGCATTTTTTGTCATTTTTCTCCTCGATTTTTTAGAAGATTCTGGTGGCAGTGGTGGCTGAAATGGGTATGGTTGTGACGGGCTCGTCGAGAGGAAGAGATTGGTATATAACACTAATCGATTTGAGTCACCAAAGGTGAAGAATGGTTAGCGAGAGGGACTTCGTAAATAGTAACTTTTGAGAGGGAGTTAAAATGAAATTATAAGAAAATGGGAAAAAAGAAGTTGTCTCTTATATATAATTGTAAGATCTTACATCGATTGGAGAGGAGAACGAAGTACACTTTATAAGGGTATGAATACCTCTTCCCCATAGACACGTTTTCTCAAGTGTGAGAAGAACAAAACCGTGAGGGCTTTAGCTCGATAGGCAACTCAAAGCAGATAATATCTAAAAGCGGGTGGTCTAGACTGTTACAACTGGTATTAGAGCCAATTCCCGACCTGTTGTGCCAGTGAAGATGCTAAGTCCTAAGGGTGGTGGATTGTAAGATTCTACATCTGTTAGAGAGGAGAACGAAGTACGCCTGATAAGGTTACGAATACCTCTTTCCTATAGACGCTTTTTTGGGTGCGGGAAGAGCAAAACTATGAGAGCTTTGGCCCAATGGGTAACCCAAAGTGGATAATATCTGTGGGCAGGTAGTCTGGGCTATTACACAGCCACCACCCACAATCACTGCCATTGCACCACGTCATGCTCCACCGTTGGACTTGCCTAATGATGCACGTTGCCCTCTACCTTTGGTCGCCGTATGTCTCTCCACCCATTCGCACTTCCGCAGCTATATACAAAGAGATGTCAAAAAGGGCTCAACCCAGCATGATTTTAGCCTAGGTTGGCAGGGCCACGGGCGGCCCATGGCCTGATTGTTACTTCCAAAACAATGTCGTTTTGGAAGTTTTTCTTTAAAAAAATGAGGAGACAGTCAGAAGGTTTGCCTAAAAGCAGCCACCCTTGAAAGAGTGCGTAATAGCTCACTGATCGAGCGCTCTTGTACTGATCGGGGCTACGGGCCACTATGGCCTGGAGTCAGGCTACCCTGAGCCCAGCCCGACCTATTAACATCTTTATATCTACACAGTACACCACTCCTCCATTGCCATCTGCTACTGCTCCAATCCACAATCATCCCACTACTCACTAGAAACTAGAAAGATTGCAGAAATCACGATTTCTATTGTCCAAATCTGGGCCTGACTTGACTCAACCTAATCTAAGCAAATTTTGAATTTTTGTGTGTTTTGAATCGCTTGTTCAATTGCAACTATATTATGTTTTGAATGTGTCTTTTGTGTTTTGTGAATGGATTATAAAATATGCATTAGAAAATTTGGGTTTAAAAGTTGGAATTATTTGTGTGAATTGATTATATTTCAATGTAATTTATGCATTGTGAATTGACGTAGAAAATTAATGCATTAGAAAACTTGGGCATTATGAATTTATGAAGAAAATTAATGAATTGTAAAAAATGAGTTTGAAAGTTGGAATTGTTTGTGTGAGTTGCCAATTTCAATGTAATTTAGGTATTGTCAATTTCAAAATTAATGCATTAAGTTGTTAATTTGTTAGTTAATTTATATGAAACATACAATTTACTAATAATTATTTGCATATAAAAAGTATTTAACATATGATTAATCATTTAAATATAAGATTTAATATATAATTAAATCATTTAATATATGTAATTAAGTTAATAAAATTAAATGTTTGCATTTTTATATTTTTTATTGTTGTCAGAAAATAAAATTACAAATATTAATTTTAATTTATGAGTAAAAAATACACATTTACCATCGTATTTTATGCGTAGTTAAATACATAGCTTGGTATAACCCAAGATTATCATTCTCGTTGGTTGAAAATAGTATGTGAATTTATTAATTTAATTTAATTCTAAAAAGGACTTAATGTTTTTGAAACCTATTAATACATTTGGCCTTGTTAGGAATACTAATACTTTCTTTGAAATATTTTTTGAAATTGTGAATGAAATTAGGCTAGAAATATTTTTCAGTTCATTACTGACAGTAATTCCACTTATAAAGCGGCTAGAAGAAGATTGTCAAAGCAAGTATGATTCTTTTTATTGGACTTCTTGTACTACACATTGCATTGATTTGATGTTGAGATGCTAGGTATTTTCCTATTATTGATGAGACTGTGCAAAAGCAAAAAAAGTGACCAAGTTTATCTACAATTATACATGGGTCTTAAATTTAATGAGAAAGGATTTCACCAGTGGTAGGAATTTATGTCGTTCTGCTATTATAAGAATTACAACAAATTTCTTATCACTTATGTATTTTATTATGATGAAAAAAAGTTGAGACAAATGTTTACAAGTGATAAGAGAGTTGTATCTCAACATACGAGGTCTAATGCTAGATTAGAAGTCTCTAAAATTAAAATTGAAGATAATAAATTTTGGTCCCAATGCAACGTTACTTTGTCATCAGAGTTTGTGAGTCTTATGTGAGGATACTTCATCTAGCTGATAGTGATAAGAAGGTAACAATGAGTTATTTTATGATGTCATGGAGAAATTGAAGGAAACAATCAAGGCCAATTTGAAAATAGGTCTTCTTTGTACACACCTTATCTTACAGTCATCAATGAGAGATGAGAAATACAATTTTACTCTCCGTTATTTGCAGCTGGTGTATTTTTTAATCCTAGTATTTATTTCAAACCAAGTTTTACAAAGAAAGCTGAAATTAATAGGAGAATGCTAGTAACTATTACAATAGTTGTTACCCATAAGATGATACAAGATCTCCTATGCTCATAAAAGGAGATTTATAAGGATGCTTCTAGTGATTTTGCGATGCCAATTACACAAATGGAGATTAATTCAGGTATATATTTTTCAGTTTTGTACTTGTTGAAAATTAATCATCACTTTATTTTATTTATAATGCTACTTTTGTTGTCTTACAGTTGCTTGGTATGACCAATTCGAAAGTAGCGTCCCAGAATTGCAAATGTTGGCAATTCAAATTCTAAGTTAATGTCTAAGTGCAACAGGGTATGAAAGGAATTAGAGAACATTTAAATTTATCTATTCCAAAAAAAGGAATAAATTATAACACAAAAGATTGAATGACTTAATCTTTGTTCGATACAATTTAAAATTTCGGGAAAGGTATGTTATTATTATCATTAAGTTAGATAAAATTTCTTTTAATTTTATTTTATTGTTTACTAGGAATTTTAATAGAACAAGTAGTTTAGTAGATCCAATTTGCATTAATAATATTGATCTTTTAGAGGATTGAGTTTTTGAGGAACTGAGTTTAATATATGAGAGTGAATTGGAAGATAATCTTGAATGAGAAAGTATTGACATGTCATTTGATGCAATGAATTTGAATGATAATGATGATGATATTACTCTTAATTATAAGAATTTTGTACCAAATGAAAATTAAGGTCAATGCAATTTAAGCAAGTATTTGATTGAATAAAATTTCAGGTTTTTGTTTCTCCTCTATTTTTAATTTCACATATATTTGATGTATATGTTAAATTTTATATATGCAATATAATTGTAAATATTTTTATTTCATATTTCACTTTTAGTTGGTTCTACGACACGAATACTTGTTGCAAATTATAATTTTTAGAGTTATGAGCATTTAATATTTTGATGTAATTATTATTTATTATATGATAAAATTGTAATGTTTTAAATATCTTGTATTATTTTTAATATTATATTTGTATTATAATTATTTATATGTAAAATATGTGAAAATTAATGTTAATAAAAATAAATAAATGATTATTATTTTAAAATTTTATTATTATAATTTTTGAAGACAAGATTAATGTAAAATTATAAATTATATAGTACAATATATTAAAGAAGTATTTTTCAATTTAAAAAAAATTCAAAGACTATTATAAAATTAAAAAATTACTCAAAACCACTAGAACTAAATTTGGTACCATTATAAATATGGTATTCATGACATTGATCCCTGGGCAAGTCGTTAGTGTTTTATATTTTCTTGGTGCTGTTCAAAAAGCAGTTTTGGTTTCTCCGGACAGCTGATGTTCATGCCTAACACAAAGGAAATGCCACTTAAAGACGAGGAATGAACACGTGCAGTATAATATATCAATGGATGGAGATACTGTTACAGTCGGTGATAAAAATGAACCAAGGCGTGAGGAATGTGTGTATCTTGTTCGGAAGTTTGAAGTGTTTATAGTCCATAATATTGGATGTTCGTCGAAGTTGATTTTGGAGTAGATTAAGCCCAATCTTCGTCGAAAGAACATGTATCGAAACCAGATGGCAGCATTTTATTCGACTAAGATTTCTGTCTTTCGCCCCAGAAAATTCAAATAAACCATCGAACCTACTGAGATTATATTTTGTTTAATCGTTTTTTAACAAATCAATCCAAATTGATTGCCGTAACATCAGACTAAAGAGACATTCGAATGTTAAACCTAATAAAATACGTTATGGAAGTAGTTAGCTAAAAGGAGTGGAGCATAGCAAAACCAAATTTCGGGAAATAGTACTGGAACATCGTTCTCTCCCGAGCCTAATAATATTACATACATCAAGAAGTCTTACAATTGCCTAGCAATCTGAAATTTATGACTCCACATCAAGTCACAATTGCAGTCTGCTTGTAATGAGACTAAATTCATATTTACCTGGAAAAGTCCGTCTGCAGCTCATGCTCCTTCTAGGGCACGTTAAGTGAATGGCACCTAGTAGGAGAAAATTGAGTAGATGCAAAGAAACCCACATGAATCAACATAATAGAATCGTGTGAAATAGATCAGAATACAAAGGAAACTAATTGCGGCCCTACCATAGTTTCAAGCAGCTGTCCAGCGGCGAGGCCTTCAACGACCAAGCTATTTGGACACTGAGAATGAGCTTTTGGCGCTTAGTGTCTCAACTTGGCATTTTATTTCATTTTGAAAAGATATTAATGACCTGTGTCGACCTGCAAAAGCGACAGTGAACTGTTTTATCTTATCCTCAAGATCTTTCCTGCTAAGGGCTTCATTATTCAAATCCATCAAAGCATTCTCCTTTTGGTCATTGGCTAGTGCAACTTTATGAGATGAATCGCTGACTCTTTGAAACAAAGTATCCCTTTCCTCTTTCAAGAGCCGAAAATCTCTTTCCAAGACGATGTATCTTTCCCTGGACTCCCCAAGAAGCTGTTGGTTGCTTTCCAACTCTTTTTGCAAGCAATTGCACTTTACCTTAAAGGTGTCGAGCTCGCTGACCAGTTTCTCCTTCCAAGAAGCAGTTTCTCTTTCCATGCAGTCCTTAATCAATTAAAATTACTCAACCTTCAAGAGCTAAAAGATAATCGTAGTGATCTATGCTTTGTGCTACAGTGATTAGTGATGTTAATTCTCCTAGTACATGACAGAATTAGTGATGATCAATTTTCTCTTCTTCAGTCCTAATACATGTATTGTTTAACTACAAAGCAAATATGGTCAATCTCCTTCAAAAGCATCATGAAGAGCCTTAGTATATAAAAAGACTGCATGTAATAACCAGACAATTTTCAAGATAGGAAAAAGTACAGATTCATAAACATAATATAACAAGTTGCTGGCGCCTATAAAATCATTTCATCTTACATAGCCAGCAAGTTCTTTCGACTTGATATTATCATGATAAGAATATCCAAGAGTGTTGGTCAGATATGTTCTCATGTGTACAAAAGCTATAGAACTGTTAGAAATAGTTTTTAAGATGGATACAGCAGAATACAAAGGAACACTCAGTTTGCCATGGAAATATGTTAAATTCAAAGAGAGTCCATGTCCACTATAAAAACGTTATTTGATCGATAACCAAGTTTTGTACAGGACTTTGGCAAACACGTATTATTTGGAAAGGAAAACCAATTATTGGATCTGCTGTTTATATTACCAAAATGCCAAAAGCTGAAATAGCATATCCAAATATCAGGACAACTATTAAAACCAAAAGTGATGGATAATATCTTGGTGATTGTGACCAAGCAGCTACCTTACATTCACGGCTGTAGATTGCATCTTTCTCTTTAACCTGTGTTGTTGATGTTTCGGACAATACCAAGGATTCAATGGTGCCTATCAAACTCTCAGAAAGCATTCTGCACCGTTGTTTGACAGGAGAATCATCCCTGGGGACTGAATCATGACCATCCCGCGCCATAGAGAAATTGGTTTCCAGATTTGAGAATATGCTCACACCAATTTCGCTTGTGCCGGAGAGCAATTTTACAATTAGAGATTCCCCATGAGGTACGGATCTCTGTCCAGAAGATAACAAGCTAAAGTATGTTACACCAAATATGAAATATTCTATGTGGGTGACATCAACGAGGGCGGCCTTTACCTGTAACATTAACAGCACATCCTTGTACATATCTTTGCAATCTGCTACGGATTCGCAGAGCTTTTTTGGTAGTTCTTCGAAGAGTTGTGCTTCTTGTTTAAGTTCTGATATCTCCATCATCAAACGATCGTTTAAAATCACTTGCTCTGAATGCTTCAACTGATATCCTTCCAACACATATTTTATCAGTGCCAGGAAAAATCAATGGCAAAGGACTCGGGTCATATGAATACACATCCATTGTTAAGACATTTGCAACAAATAAATACATAATATAAAAGTAGATATAGAAATGGCTATGATGTAATGAAACATAAAATGAGCATCAATTTAGTGAACTAGGTGTATCGATGGCTTGTCAAAAAATTGAAAGTCAATGCAAAGCAGAGGCCATAACATTTGGCAGCACACTTTGTAGACCGAACAGAAATTCACATGAGCTGCCAATAACTCGGTCTTTGCTTAATAATGAGACAAAATATGTGCTCAGATGCGTTTATGGGAATCAGATTGCATGGTCTAAGTCGGTCATCATGGATTTGCACATGTGCAAAACGTAGCAAATACAATGCAATATTCTTCAGCTGATGCAACGAATAACTTGGGATATTTGAAATTCGAAGTACGTGATACAATAACCTCAAGTTGAGTCTTCTCCTTGGTGACAAGTTCTAGTTTTCTTCTGAGATTCTCAAGCTCCTTTCTGTAATTATCACCTGAATAACCCTGAAAGGAAGTTTAACGAATGAAATAAGACCATGCAGTTCTTTAGAAACTCTTAATTGGCTTAATCATAAATGTTAAAATGTAGCTCCCTTAATGTTACACTTCAAACGATACATGCATATCAGCAAGTGTTATAAAGTACAATAATAGTTATTATTAAAAGACTTCAAATATTAGAAAGGAACCATGCGAAGATGATTGAATTTGTTGCTTATGAATTTATCAACTATGACCTTATGCACGTAAAAAACACAAAATTATTAGCTGCGAATAGGAAACTGAGCACTCATAGTATAGATCAAATCCACTCATGCGATGTAAATGTCTAACTGGAGAAACTAGAAATATTGACTCACTGGGGTAACATCACTATATGGAAAGGATTGGACTTTTCTCGCAGGAGTCATCTCAATTGAATCCAGGTCAGCTACATAACCTTTGTTCATTTTCATCCATGTGTCTTCATCAGCCACATTGCTTAGCGTATCTGGAAGAGGACTGCAATCTGGTAGGCTAGAATAATTGGAGCGTTTGACGACAAAGGAATTGGGAGCTGCCTTGAAAGTAGGCGTACTGAAGAAATCCTCTTGGTTAATACTGTTGCTTCTTTTGTTTTCTTCCTTGACGCTTTGTCTCCCAAAATTCTGCCCCTGTAAGTGATTGTGTTTGAATCAGTATTCAAAACATGAATTGTCCAAATGAATCGCAGAATCGAGTACCAACGATGGAGAGGATGAGAAAGAAAGACAAAATATAGAATTGTTTTCTTGCTCTGTATTTGCGATTCTAAACTATCATTCTGCTCGTTTCTGTTAAAAAGGCTAACTAATGAAAACAAAAAACTCATCAATTTGTGATACGTATACGGAAATAGAAATAACTACACGAGGAGGAGACTATGTACATTGTTTGCTTACTACACATTAGTTGGTTACATCACGAGGATACAAGCAAAAAGTGGATAATGAGAACAATAATCAATTGCTGGAAGGAATATTTTTAGTGGTCAATATGCTTTTGGAGGTTAGAAGTTATTATCCGCTGAAAACTGATCGAATATACTTAATATGGAGATTATACATACGATATAAAACTAAAACGTTTCTGCTGCTCTTGAATCCAGCATTACCTGATTCGAAATCCTATCAGAGTCCGATGACGTGACAAGGTTATTTAGATTGTCAATTTTCATTCGCTGCTCTTTGATGCATTGATCACGTTCCTTTTGTGATTTCTTCTGCTCTTCTAGCTCCGTTTCAAGCTTTTCCCGCTCTAGTTCATACTGAAGTACGAAATTAGCAAAATAACAGCAATACTTAAAAACTTTATACGATATATTTCCTGGTGGATGACCATATTTAGAACAAATGTTCATTCTACCTTGAGCATTTCGTTTCTCAATTTCAAAATTTCTTGCTCTAGCACTTCAGCTCGAGATCCCTGAAGAAGATTTTCTCTGTTATATAATTGTTTCATGGCATTTAACAAAATCATACGTAATTCTGTCCTCACATGAAGTTTCTTACGTAGCTCTTCTATCTCTAACTTCTGCCGCTTCAATAAGGCTGCATCCGTCAAAATCTGCAACAAAACCAACTCTTGTTAGCTGCGTTGTAAAAGTTTAATAGCATCTTCATCAAATAGCTGGAGAAGATGCTTTAGTGAAGTAGTACTTTTGACAATTGAGTTAATGCATTGCATATAGAAGCAACCACATGAGAAGAAAAAAGACTTGAGAAATAGTAAGGCATTAATTTAATGACTTCAAGCGTGTAGCGTAGAACTGAAGCAGGCGGTTGCCTAACAAATGCGGAGTGAACTGTATTAAACAGCAAAATAAGTTGGGAGTTAGCACTGTCCAGCCGACACCATGCCCTCCATTTCATTCTCTTAAGAACGCCAAAACCGGAGATGCATCATATTTTGGGCTTTAAGAATCTAAACTAATTGATTGATTAAAGAATGTTATATGCACAACATAAGCCAAACGGATGAAATGGTTGACCTGTCAAAGTACCGAGGACATATACCTCATTGACTTGGACACAGTTGGTGATACGCTTGGCTCGGCTAGCAAACTGGAGAGTTCCCTTCGATTCCTCCACGTGTACCTATAAATTTGATAACAAAATAAAGCAATGCACCAATTAAGCAGGGATTTCAGTGAACAGTCAGTGGTTTGCCATCGTCAAACAAGAAAAAGAAGGGAGGACGCTGATGTTAGGCCACCTCTTCTGGAGCTATAGTGCAGATAATTGAAGTTTTGGCATTACCACCAAGAGCGGGCTGAAGGATACGAGTCAGCTTACTATCACGATAAGGAATATGACCCCTGTGTTCATTATTTATACTGCCGTCATCAAATGATATTTCTGTTGTCATACAAAGAGATGTATTGCAGAAGAAGCAGTTACCTCTGCTTTACACCTTCGCTTAGTTTATTTATCACATTTCCAAGTATCATCAAGCTCTTATTGATATGCTTTCCTTCTTTCAGACGCACTCCACCAGCTCCAGTTTTAGCAATGCGTTCTGATCCGGCCAAATCTACCAAATTCTGATTTGAATACAGAGGGACGCATTAAAAAACCGGCACAAGAAAATTCTGAATCATACAGTTACTGTCAAACATGGAAACATATAAATCAAGCTACATAAATCCATTGGTTGTACAAAGAGATCACAGACCAGAACAGAGACTCGAATAGCATCGCCGCTTGAGTAATCATCATCAGAGTTAGTATCTTGCCCCTTGCTTTCTATCACCTTAAATTATATTTGAATGAAAATGAAAATAGTGTCATCAGGACTAATTATGTATACCGGAAGGTTGATTTCTCACAATAGAGTAGAAGCATACCATTCTAAATATTGTGTGAGATCTACTGCTACGAGAATTCATGTTCGTCTCCCCAAAATGCCTATTAACTAAGAAAATATTCAGAAACAAAAAGAAAAACTGAGAACAGATTTGATTGACCAATTCGACTTCTATAATACGTGAATTTAAACTAACCTTCTCCTGATTCAATAAGCTTAAGAACTTGTTCAGAATTATTCACAATTTCCTCCCTGAGGCCTGCAACAAAGATGCCACGCTACAAACAAGAAAACCTCATATTCAATTGATTGTATCTAATCTAACAACAACAATTAGGAGAGAGCTGCAAAAAGTTGGTTTCCTAATATCTAACCTCCAAGCTCTCATGTATCTGCAATTTTTGGTTCTCAACCGTCAAAAGATCGTTGATATCTTCATTATATATCTCCATATAAGAAACTCGAATCAGAAACTCCCTATCGGTAATCTGCTCCAAGACGATCAAATCTCAGAAAATCAAATTCTGAACATTCTTATCAACAGAGTTCATATCTAACATTTACCATGTCTATTCTCTTAAAAACATCTTTAACAGCACGACGAATGATTCCCGGATCCGTTTCAGAACCGTTCATGGTAAAAGTTTTACCACTGCTGGTTTGTCCGTAAGCAAACGCAGTTCCTTGTTTAAAACCCTCAACGGTTAGCTCAAAAGTCAGCAGATAAATCAATCGCCTACTAATATTGAGAAAATTTACCATTGAATCCGTCAACTGCAGCGTGGATGATGTCTCTTGTAAGCAGCTCGTAGACACTAGCGTTCGTACAGCTCTCATCAAAGATGCGATCTACCAAACATGAAGATCATTACTGAGATGATATGATAGGAGATAAGAGATAGGAAAACTTAGATGATAAGGAGAGTACCGAAGGCATAAGATATGCCGGCGATAGGAGTGCCGTGAGACTTGTGAAGTGAGATGCGATTGTCTTCGACCTTCCAGTAGGTTCCGCCATTTTCGATCTCTTGAGAGCCTGAGATCGGAGGTCTCACTCGGACTGCTACACAGATCTTCTCCATAACTGAACTCGTACAGATTACGGAGTTCTAAGGCGGTCGATTTTCCTTTTTTATTTTAACGTGAATTTGGTTATGATGTCTTTGAAGGAAGTTTGGCTGTTAGTTTTTGAAATCGGGCAAGGGCGGGCTTCTATGTTTGGCAACTTGGCCGAGGAGAGTTCAGGATTTTGAAAATGTTATGGTTATTACAGAAACGCCCCCTCAGAAACATTCAATTTTCCCTTTTGGGTTCTCTTAAATGTTTCTGGATTTGTCGAGTGCGCTTTTTATAATCTATGGGCCCAAAGGAAGCTCTGTGGATGTTTTAGGCCTATTTTGTTTCCCCTCCAGCATACTACAATGAATGAACAATGGCCCAATTACTTATTAAACGGGCCACATCCTTAACTGCAAGAAAACGTCTCTTCGCACTCAAGTTATGTTTTTTTAACACTTCACTTGTAAAGTGGTAAGAGATAATAGAATTACCTGTACTATAGGGTTAACAAATTCAAAACAGAAACAAGATAAGCACTGCGGAAGTTGCTGGTAAATAGTTCAGCCAAGAAAGTTTCACATTAAAGGCAGAAAGTTAGTAATTATGTATAAGACACCATGGTTTGCGGACTCGTGGTCATCCATCATAATCCGCGAACTTTATATTTATTTATTTACTTTTTTAATTACACTATAAAGCCTACACATAAACGTAACATTGTATCCTTTTCCAGATAAGACATGGAAAAAGTGAAAAAAACAAACGGTGAAAACTGAAAAGTAAACCTTTTCTTCTTCTTCTTCTTTTTTCTCTCTTTCCTTGTGTTTCTCTAACGTGGTTGCAAGGTAATGCGAGAAGGTGATGAAATTGGATATTAATCTTTTATCTAATTAATTTATCTTTGTTACGTGATAAACTGATGATTACAAACTACGATTTTCATTCAAAAAGGCTAAAACTTTCAGGAACTTTTGAAATGAAACTTCCCTTTTCTTATGGTTGTAATTTTTTTATCCTTTATTTAGCAACATAAAATAAAGATACCTTGCATGTGAAGAAAAAAAATAAAAAGGAAGAAGCAAAGACAACCACAAGTTTATGTGGAGCAATGCTTTTAGTCAAGCAGCAAGTACATGGGTACCAACCAGTAAACAACGTGTAACTAAGCAAAGATGATATAGAGACCGCCACAGTTGTGTTGTATGATTGTGCAATTAAGCAGTACTCGTGGGTGAGAATGGTGGGTCTCTTTCGATTCTTTAGTGAGTGTTTGGATAATATATCAGTCTGCTTTTGTTTCGTCTCTATAGCTAGTTTTGCTTTCTTATCCTCTCTAGAATGATACTTTGATGATTTGATGGGGACTACATATCTAATTATCCAAATCCATACCATGCACCTGGAACAAAATGGTCCATCCTACTGAATGGAGACTGTACTAGTCTTGCGAGTATTTAGTCAATACACTTTAAAGTTAATAATTGCCAACTATTTATTTAAGTAGTTATAAACATATTGGAACATCAACCACGTTCCTAATTTATTCATTAATGATGAAATCAGCCAAAAAAAACAACTCAATTTCGATGAAATTTCATATATATTTCCGGTGGCTTTACTCAAATTATATTCATTTGTTCTTCCATTTCCATTTAAAAGCAGGAGCACATTGGAAAGAAAGAATTGTTATAGCACTTATAATCACATGCAGGTATACGTGTAAATTAATTGATCTGTATAGATATAGCTCGTGCAAAATTTCCTTTAAAGCCACAGCACATCTTATTTGATTTGATGGTGGACGAACAAAAGAACTTAGATTAGTACACGCCTTGACGAGGACGGAGTTTGCTTCAGAAAAAGCAAGGGTTGATAAGATGAAGAATATCTGGTGAGATTATAAGTTGAACAGCGACAGATCTTAGACGTTAAAACAAATCAAATGCTTTAAGTGATGCACTTTACAAAGACAACTCTCTGAAAATGAAATTTCAACATACGATACATATGAATAATTGACTTCATTTTTGACATTCACTAAGCTTATGCAGAGAGCAAAGTTAAAAATGTTCAAATTAAAATTATGCAAATTTACTAATCATGGTTAATTACTTAGAGATCCAAGTGGACGCAAAAATACATGACCCGATAACAACAATCAATGCATTAGAGATGGTTAATAAAAGTATCAATTATAACCATTACAATCGTTGTATTAAAGTAAAAACTATGACTATGATATTTAAGTAGGATTGATTTTATATGAATAGTCTTTAATATAAGTAGGAGTACTGAATTTATATACAAAATCAAAACCTCTTTGAAATGGTTTACAAATCTTATAGTTTAGTTTTATGCTCTTTCGGAGCACAGCTCAAATGAATTAAAGTTTAAAACAACACTTTAATTAAGATATGATAGGCCTTATTATTACACAAAAAATCTGTTTCTTTCGTGGCCCTGTTGGGATGACATTTGATCAGGCTGAACATTTATCCCGCCTTGTTGAGGCTCCTGCTGGATTTGTATCAGTCATCTCAATTATAGCTAAGTGGCGCCTCTCACTTAGCTTTAAATCAATCACTATAGATAATGTCGTTCTAGATTAAAAAGAAATTGGTTTTACGTACCGCATGTCTATATCTATATATATTACTAACCATTTACTTATGAGGGAACTTATACAATGCTAATATAGAAGCATTTAGTTGACAATTAATAGAATGACAAAATTGACCCACCATTTTAATGCATTCCACTTTTTGATCCTAATCCCTTTCCTAAGGTGAAAGGTAAAAGTCACTTTTGGAGAGGGTTGTTTACCTTTCATATTAAAAAACGCTTTCTCATCTTTTCATGCCAACTTTCGATTGTACCGTAAAGGGTTACGAAAACTATTGGTGCAAGTGGAACCAAGAGTATTGACGTATGTATGCTAATTTGTTCCCATATGCACTAACAAGCTTCCGTGTTCATTTGGTGAATATACCAAAATGTTATATATTTCATAATTATTCTCGACGGGGGAAAAAATAGAAAAGTAATGATTCTGGTCGGATTCTCTTTTGTTGTCTATTCATATCCACGTAGGAAAATGGCTAGAGAGTTTGACATTTGTTGCAGGAATATTTTACTCCTCGAGAAGCTAGGCAACACGTTACATGTCTTTTGCAGGTACGTATCAAACAAGAAGACCTTCTCTAAAGTGTTAACAGTATGTACCATACTAAAGTATTTTATGGTTTAGATATTAACTCTTCTCGTCACGAATCTTTTTATGATGGAGTTGTATTTAAATGCACATTCATATTGTTGTGTCTGCTTTTTGATTAGCACACACTACCCATCCCCGAAAGCACACTGGTCGAATGAAAGTTGGCATCTAAATCCAAAGACATGGGAACAGAACAACCATTACATTCACTGCTTCTCTACTAACACATATTTACATACACGAACATGCTTTCTTTGATGTCGAACTTATCGCAACCTGAACAATTCACCAAACTCTCGACCTCCAGTACGCATTAGTACTGGACCTAACTCTTCACTAGCCCAACACGTAAAAAGCTTATAAAAGAGTGAAAAAGAAAAGTGAACAAAAAGATGGTCCTCTGCTAAAAAAGAAATCCTAGGGAAGACCAAAAAGCATCTAGGAATGGCATCGAATCTTTACATGGTGCCTATATAGCAATATGGGTTTCATCAAAAACAACTTTTCACGATTAATCAAATCCACCTACCTGCTTGGATGAGAGAGAGAAGAGCGAGAGAGGACTCTAATATTTGTGAGTTCATGCAAAATATTAGAGCTTTTTTATTGAGCCTAGCTAATTATTCTCGGTCAAAATCATAGTTAAAGATGATTATTTTGGCTGTTGCATGGCTTGCATGGAAACTAAGATATGGCACAGATCGGAAAGTCTTGCCCCGAGCACAATGGATTCGGATCTTAGGCGGTAATTCTCTCTCCGCAGTAAGTAGCGATGGTTTTGAACTGTGGCCAACCAGTTCTTGAGGTCTCGGTTTTGTTCCTTTAGCCGGTTCACCTGTTCGGTGAGGTTCTCTAAATGCCTCTGCTTTCTCCAACGGGAACGTCGGGCTGATTCGCGGTTCGATATCTTGCGCCTTCGCTTTCGCTCGTCCACTGAGTAAACCGTCCTGGTAGACCCCTCCGAACCGGAGGTTTGAGTTTGACTACCAGCTGGTGATTGGAAGAGTGGCAAGAGTTCCTGGATTTCGTTGGGTGTGAACCCGATTTCATGTACCGGGAAATTGAATTGGGACGCCTCGTGATCTGAAAACATGGTAAACTAGCACAAGAGTAGCCGGGCGGTTTTTACACACTGAACCGGATCTCAGAGAGAGAGAGGGAGAGAATGGAAAGAAAGGGAAAAGGGAGAAACGAAGTGTTGGGAACGGGTATTTATGGACCAAGAGAAGGGACACATGGGACCCATATTAAAAGTTATATTGAAAAATATAAGGGCATTAATTGTTGTTCAGAAAATAAACCCGTTTATCTTAATTTCATGTGCATGTTCTTTAACTTTGGTTAGCTTTGCTGAAATGGGGTAGGGACATAGAAAGATTAGGTTAGCTTAATCACGAAGAATCAAACAAAACTCATCTTGTATCAGCAAAAAGAAGAAGCAAACTTTTATATATAACAGCCCAAGACATGTGGGATACGGCATAGCAGCTTTTGGAGTGCTCAGCGTTAATGGAATAATGACTTGACTTTCGTGATCTTCGTTTGTATTGCTCGATCCCAAAAAAAGCACAAAAAACAAAGGCAGTACATATTCCACATAATTCTTCAAGCAACTCAACCAACGCCAGGTGTGTCTCTTCAGAATTTTTTATAAGCAGACCTCCTCAGCATATGGATTCACCGTGATAATTTCTCTACAGGAATAAATCTAAATGTGCTATTTCTTGGCAGTAAGCCAAGAAAAGAAAGCGACACATTGAGATTTTATTTCCTAATTAGATACTAATCGTCGATCATCATTTCCTCACCAGTCAAAGACTCTATACGCTTGGAAACGGAGGTAAAAGTAAACACAAAGAAATTCAATGGCTTGGTTGTAGGAAGCTACCTTAAATTATTTAATTAATTCAGCTCTTGCCAGAAGTCGGTGATCATAGTTCAAATGCCACAAAAATGTACAGTTCTAGATCAATCAAAAGGAAGCTTGCGTCTTCTTTTAAATCAAAAGTCACTTATCTCTCTTGCTTGGGTACTGACATTTGATTGTCCTAAAAGCGGATTGTTTTGTTTTTCAGCCATGTATCAAACGACAATTTCAGTGCTCTGCCTGAACATGCCAAGCACATACTGTTTATATTAGGTTATGCACTAGGGTTGTACAGTAGTTAATGATAAATATTTAGAGGTATGTAGTTTGATAGTTACATGAATTTGGGTAGTCTTCTTAATTGGGTTGGTAGTTAGTTTCTCGTTATAATGGCAAGCTAGAGAACTTTAAAAGCAAAAGAACAGTACGTATTAGTGGAGGCTAACATGATGTAGTTTATAGCTTTAGTTCATAAAGTAATTAAGCATTTTGTCGTCTCTAAAGTTTCACAAACTCCAAAGTAGTAGCGCTCATGTGCTGCAAGGTGATTTTCGAATGAATCCACCAGATACTTCCTCTTCAAGAAGTATTTTCTCTACTTCGTTCCATATGCTACGCAACTGGCTTTACTATTAGTTTTCAGTTATCTGACATTCTTCCTCCATTAGATTAATGGATTAGATTAATACTATAACGTTCAATTAGGTAGTTAAACTAAACATTAATCTTCAATCATCGGATTATTCCAGGTGTAACTTTTGTGTTTGACGTACGTCCAATGTGCATGGCTTGACGAATCTAACATATCCTTAATAGAATATTGGGAGAATGTTAAGAAGCATTTCTTTTTTTGGAGATCGATGCAGCCGCGACAAGGAGTATATCGACGAGGAATCGACTAAAGACAAAGAGCAGGTAATGAGTACCATGATGTCTCAAATTATGTAATTTCTGTTGGATGTCAAGAACGATTAGGAATTTTATATTGGAAATTAAGAAAAGGGATTAGGGAAAGATATATAAGGAATTTTATATTGGAAATTAAGAAATGGAATTAGTGAAAGATATATAAGTAAAAAAGACTCATAAATTTAATGCTTTAAAGTTTTAAGTTGAAGTGTGATGTCAAAGTTCATGAGTAGATTTCCTCACTAGATCTACGACAAAGATCTCTCATAAAAATGGGCTCTTCAAATCTAACAAGTAGTATCAGCATCAATAGTTCGACAAGGTATGAGTATAGAGACGATAGTGAAATTATGTGGTTGCCTCTCCACGAAGAAGAGCAAGGAAATTCCTGATGATCTCACACCAGTGGAGTAGAAGGGCTCTTGGTGATACCATATACTCAAGCTGCTAAAAAAAAGAATTTCACTCTAGGGAGAGTCCAAACTCAATATGAAAGTTCACATTTGAGGGGAAGATTGTTAAGATGTCAAAGTGTGCGTAGGAGTCCTACATTAGAAAGAGATAAAACTAATGAAGGACATATAAGTGGAAAGGACCCATAAACTTAATGCTTCAAGGTTTTGGGTGTGATGTCAAAGTCATGAGTATGTTCCCTCACTAGATCCATGACAAAAATCTCTCATAAAAGTGAGCTCCTTAGATCCAACAATTTTGTCTTGAAAATCTCTTTCTTCATTCCTAAGATGCAACCATGTATATCTAAATAAGCAGCACTGCGTCGTAATTTTTCAAGGAACCAAAAATCGTAGGAGGACTAACGAAGAATGATTCATGTGGCTTTCACATCTTCTACCATGGATGACATGTTTAAGCAAATAGATATACTTAATCTGATTCAATGTTAGTTTATATTTCCTCCTGTTGTCTAAATTATCTTATTACCTTGTGGAACATAGAGTATTTCTAAGATAAAATTTGGGGGCCAAGAAATTTGGTAAGCAACTTTCAACATGAGTGGGTGAGGGAGCTAATTGGATGAAAATGATAGTGATGTCCAATATCGACGACAGCACACGAAGAAGCCCGAAAATGGTGCAGATTGTGGGAAGTTCTGGTTTAATTGGCCAGCAAAAAGAACAGTCAGGGCCTACCAATTAGGGGAAACACTTGTAAGAAGCTAGATCGAAGCATCAAAGCTAAAAAAGTGAACAGGAACGGGATACTGATTAGCCAATGGGAAGAGAAACCTTAAAAGCTACGAAGAGAAGAACAGTGCTAAAATAAGTGTAGAGCGCAACGTAATCTGTTTTATGTTACAAGATATGATGTTGAGACTTGAGAGATGTGTTATTACTTCTTACTCTTATATGGTCTTAGCGACAAATGAGACAGAGACTGCAGATACAAAGATATCACGCACATCTTCAATAACAAGTAACCAATACTGGCGGACCTGATGCTCCATCCTCGTATATTAAGGCACTCCTTCGTGCTTCCTCTAGCCAACGTCAAATTTTCTAGCTTGTATTTTCAGGAATCGATCATACCACAAGATGCTTACGAATTCAATGGAGACTTCCCTGAGAGTGGCAATTACGGTTAAACATAAAATTACTTGAGGGATGTTTTATATATAATCAAATAATTTCACCAAAAAGACAGACAATTTCATAAGCATCTATTTATCCTGATATTAACAAAATTTAGATTGGGGGTGTGATTTTTTTTTTAATGATGTTATTTTTGCCTAAAGATCCATCATAAATAACATAATATACTCTCAATAATCTCACCACATCTTTTTTTCTATGAATATTCAGCCTACTATGTATACTTCCTAGCCCATTCTTAGTAATATCACATAATGATTATTGGACACTAGAGCTTCAAATTGTAGATTATGTCACGCCATAAAAAGACTCTAGCTAAGTGGTTATCGATAATGACACACTCTTCCTATTTCATCTACTGGTTCATTATCTTTTTTCACTCACACTCGTTTACTTCATCTATATAATATTCTTATTGTTCCTTATCTCACTGCCAATTTATTGTTTATAGCTAAAATAACTTACAGCTGTTGCCTTATTGAATTTAATCCTTTGGTTTCCGTGTAAAGGATCTCAAATCTAAGATACTGCTTTTTACAAGAACCTATCCACAACAATCTCTAACTATTATAGCTTCCTCCGAATTTCGGGAATTCAGTTGCTTTTGCAGCCACTTATGCTCCACCTAATTTGTGATATTAATGTTTTGGTCATCTATGTCATTATGCACTTTCTAGTTTATCTCACTATTTATTATTAGGTCCAAAGTTATAATTCTTTGTACCTTGTGTCTTCAACAAAAAATATTTGTCTCATTTTTTCATTATCTTCTTGCATCTTTATCATACATTTACAACTTGTTCATTGTGATATTTGGGGACTCTCTTTGTCTTTTCTTTTTTGGAATTTAGAAGTTTTATTATTTTTTGGGATGATTTTAATTGCTTTACATGAATTTTTCCATCGGCACAAAAATCTCATGCTCTTCTTTATTTCAAAACTTTCTTAAGCATCACTAAAACCCTTTTCTTTACCACTATAAAAATATTTCAAAACAATGAAGCTCCTGAACTCATCAAAGGTGTAGTTTCTCGCTTCCTCACCTCTAATGGAATTACCTTTTACATTTTTTGCCCACATACTTCTCAATAAAATGGTATTATTGAATGTAAAATACGTCACATTATCAAAACTGGCCACCCTCTTACTTCATACATCATTCCAAAAATCTCCACATAAAATCCTTTTCACACCAAACTTGACCTCACCTTTCTTTATGTCTTTGATTATGCCAAATTTCACTTTTTAGCCTCTATTAGTCCTGAAAAACTTTCCCTGAATCTATTCTTTGTTTCTTTCTTGACTCTTTCCCTCAATACAAAGGGTATCACTGTTTTGATCCTACTAGTTCTAAAATTTACAACTCTCGGCATGTTCGATTTTTTGAAAATGTTTTCCCCTTTGCTAGTACTCCTCCTACCACCTCTCCTTCTTCCTCCACTTCTTCTTTTGTTTCCTAACCTTTGACCTTTCAATAATTTCCACCTACGATCTCAGTTTCAGATAATAACCTCCCTCTCTTCCAATTGTCCATCCCATTATCACATATACACGTGATTACACTTGTACTCCCTGACTATTTTCTAACTACATCACCTACACCACCATTGCACACTCTCATGCTCTTGATCCCACATCCTTTATTTAGGCCAATAAATTTCCTCGCTGGCACCAAGTAATGCTTGATGAGTTCAATGATTTTCATCATAATCACATCTAGATCTTTGTTTCCCCTCATCCACATTCTAATATTTTCAGATGTCAATGACTTTTTCACATGAAAAGACATCCTGATAGTTCTCTTAAGCGTTATAAAGTGTGTCTTTTTGCTAAAAGATATCATCAAATCCCAAGTATTGATTATACATACTACTACCTTTAGTCTAGTAGTTAAATCCACCAACATTCGTATTATTCTCACCTTGGCCATTTCTAACAACTAGACCATTTGCTTGTTAGATCAAGGCTTTTAAATGATTTTTATGATGACCTTATATATACTATTTCAAAATTCAAATTGTATTTATTTTCTTGTATAGGTAACGATACATTTTCTTAAAAGGAATCAAAATCATAGGATATATGCTTCCTTTCTGGCAGGAACCTCCTTTTATGAATTTACCTTATTTTGTTTACAATATCCGAAAGGATCCTGCTAATCCTATATTTTCAAGACAGCGCCATATTTTGTTTTCCTTAAAGGTTGAAGATTGAAGATTCTAGCATAGATATCAAAGATATAAAGTCAACCTAAGAACGAAAATGATGCAGCGAATAGTTGAAGGAAATGCTTATTTAACGAAGAATCATTGCAGTTGAGAATAAGAAGAGTGAACAAGCAAAATTCTCGAATTACATTCACAATATCAATACTTTTGAAAGTGATATCATTGTCAAATCTCTTATGTTTTAGAAAGTGAAAATTCTTTTTAAGAGAGATCATTGAAGCTCATATCGAGTAAGTTACATTTTCATCTGTTGAGAGCTTGTATAGAGGCTAGCTAAATACCAGTAACTTGGAAGGTTGGAGAACCTTGAAAAATATGTACTCGTGAGCTTGAAGAGACTCGTCAAATTACTACTTGGGTTTTTATAATGAAACACTCAAGTTAGATATTTGGGGACTAGACGTAGGCTTGGGTTGAAAGCCGAACCAGTATAAATTGACTACGTCCTTCTTCTATCTCTCTTTAACTTTTAAATTTCCGTATTGTATTGTGTGTGTGTTCTTTTTAGCAAGAGGTTACTTCACTTTTATAAGAGGTTCCTTTTGTTCTCAACTTGCAAGAAGTTCCTTTCAGTTTTAACATGTGCCTTCTATTTTTAAATTGTTTTAACATGCTTTATCATTCAGTAGACTCCTTTCGTTTAAGCAGGGTCCTATCCCATAAAAGACTCTTATTGCCTAATAGGCTTCTGTCATTTAAAAGGCTTTACTGTCTGACAGGCTCCTACTGTTTTTATTTGTTAACTAGGATCTGTTTATTATACAAATTAAAAGAACTTGCGAAAACTTTTTGTCACAAACAATTCACCCCTTTTTGCGTGTGATTGCTTTATCATTTGGTATTAGAAAGAGGTTTTATATTTAGTATATTTTACAGCACATGATAGATCATGACAAACAACTTAAGAAGTTTTGAAGGACAATCCGTTTCAAAGCCTCCTTACTTTAATGGAAACAACTATTCCCATTAGAAAGAGAGAATGACAATCTATCTCCAATCTTTAGATATTGAAGTTTAGCAAGCCATCAGAGTTGGAGCTACACTTCTCAATTCAGTTAATGTAGAAGTATGAACTGATGTTGATAGAAGAAATGCACAGCTAAATGCTAAAACAAAGTATCATCTAATTTGTGCATTATCTCCAGAAGAATATGAGAAATATCCTACTGTTCTACAACAAAAGAAATGTGGGACAAACTACAAGTCATATTTGAAGGAACGAATGAGGTAAAGAAGCATAGAATAAGTCTTTTAGTGCATTAATACGAAACTATTGACATGAAACAGGGAGAGACCATAGACGAATTCTTTGAATGCTTCAACAACATCATCACGGCCTTAAAGAACTTGGGAAAGATATATCCCAGTGACGAGATCGTAACGAAGATTCTGAGGTGGCCACTAAAGGAATGTGGACTTAAAGTGACATCTCTAGAAACGATAAAGGATCTAGACACTATTTCACTCGATTGGCTACAAGGAAATCTAATGATTCATGAAACCGAGCTCGAGATGAAGGATCCTCCTACAAAGAAGGAATGATACTAAAAGCAACTGACGAATCAAACGGTGATGAAAGTGACACTAAGTTGCAAATAAATGGTGATGACGAGTTTAACTTTATGGTCAGAAAGTATGCCCGCTTCTATAAAAAAAGCTGATGAAGAAAAAAGAAGAAACAAGAAAGCTGGAAATAATAAGTTCCTATCAAAAGGCAGTAGTAACAACATCAATACGCAAATCAATTAAATCATATGCTATCACTGCAAGAAGCCTGGGATCACAAGAACAGAATGTCCTCTTCTTTAAAAAGACAAGTCAGAGAATAGAAATTCTAGAAAGCAAGAGATGACTGCAACCTGGTCAAATGAGGTTTCTGAAAACTTTGAGGAAGAAGAGTTAGAAGAAGTCAGCAACATTTGCTTCATGATTGAATCAGGAGAGGATAAGATATATTATTCTAACTCTGATATTAAAGTTGCTGAATTGAAAAATGCATATCATGAATTATATGATCAGCATAAAAGGTTGACAATGGAGAATTTCAAAGAAGTTGAAAAGTTCAAGAGCAATGATGCATCTCTGTAGAGTAAGATTAAATCATTGGAATCTACGAATGAGAATTTGGTGACTAGGAATTTGTCTCTTTAGGTTAACTATAAGCAAAAGGTTTATGAAAAGGAAGTTCTGGAATAAAAGAGTAGCTAAGTTAGAAAATACGCTGCTAAAAATGATTATAATAAGGTAAGACAGTTAGAAGAAAAAGTTGCCGCCTTAGAATTTGAAAAGGAGAAAAGTCTTGGAAAGATCTTATCTCTAGAAAAAGATATAGAAAATTTTGTTTATGGAAGGAAGAATCTTGATACATTGCTTAGTAGTGGTAAATGCATTTTGGTAAGGTCAGAATAGGATACAATGAAAAAATAATATCAGGCCATATAAGAACTTCTTTGTTAAATCTAGCAGTACCTATCGTCAAAACAGCAGAAATCTGATACATGGTAAAAATTATATCAATTCTCATTCCTTTTTTATATGTTTCTACTGTGGTAAACATGGTCACATTATTCATTCTTGTAATTTTCGTAAAAAGAAATTATCTCAGATGTATGTTTGAAGACCAAAAGGTTAAACTACTAACCCGAAAGGACCCAGAAAAATTTGGGTACCTAAAATGAGATAATGCTTTCTACAAATATGTTTTAAAATGGAGACAAAAGAGAATCAATGATAGTTGATAGTGGCTATTCGAGACATATGATAGGTGAAACATCACACTTCAACTACATTGAAAGAAAAGACGGATGTAATATTGTCTTTATAGAAAAAGATAAAGCAAAGGTCACCGGAATTGGTAAAATTGGTGATTTTCTACCTTTATTGATAACGTTTTCTTTGTTGATGGTTTGAAAAATAACCTGTTGAGTGTAAGTCAGTTATGTGACAAGGGTTACAAAGTCATTCTCTATGCATCTCATTGTGAAATTTTTGATATTCATAATGATAATATTATGTTTGTTGGTCCTAGAAATCAGAATATATATTATACCTAACTAGAAGACATGTCCTCACAAAGTGTTAAGTATTTTGTCTCTCTAGAAAATGATTCATTTATCTGGTGCAAAAGATTTGGACATGTCAGCATGAGCATTCTAGCAAAATTGTCCAAAAACAAGTTAGTAAGAGGATTGCTAACCATAAAGTTCGAAAACAATCAGGTTTGTGAGACTTGTTTAAAAGGTAAACAAGTCAGAAGAAGCTAACCTCCTAAAAATATTATGTCTACTAGCCAACCACTTAAACTTATGCACATGGAATTATTCAGTCCCACCAGGACTCAAAGTTTTGATGGTAAACATTACGGTTTTGTTCTAGTAGATGATTACTCCATATTTACATGGGTTTATTTCTTATGAAATAGGGATGATGTTTTTGAAGTGTTTGAGAAGTTTTGCAGAAAAATTCAGATAGAAAAAGGTACTGCATCACTTCAATTCAGAGTAATTATAGAGGAGAATTTGATAAAAGAAAATTTAAAGAATTCTGTGACAGCAATGGTATAACTCACAACTTCTTTTGTCTAAGTACACCTTTGGAAAATGAAGTTGTAGAGAAAAAGAACAGAACTTTGGTTGATATGACCAGGACTGTATTGTGTGCAAGTGGACTACCTCATGGATACTGGGCAGAAGTAGTATCCATGACAAGTTATATAGTTAATAGATGTCTTATAAGACCTATACTCAAGAAGACCCCCTATGAATTATGGAAAGGAAGAAAACCAAATGCTGCTTATTTCCGAGCGTTTGGTTGCAAGTGGTTCATTCTAAACAATAGAAAAGACAATATTGAAAAATTTGATGCGAGATCAGATGAAGCCATTTTTCTGGGCTATAGTAGTGCGAGTAAGGGATTCGAAGTTTATAATAAAGAATAAGGAAGATAGAAGAATCAATACATATAGTATTTGATGAAGCACTACCATTGATAACAATAATTGATTCAGATGATGAAGAGCATCTTTTGATTCCTAAAGATACATCGGAGACTCAAACCATACCTATAATGGCTTCAAAACCACAAGATTAATAAGGTCCTTCTGAAGCTAAGACGGAGCAGGCTCCTTCCTTAAGCACCTCCCAGCAGGAACCTATGCAATGAAGAACACCTAAAGAATGGAGAGGTCTTGATACACATCAATATATTCTTGGAGACCCTCTGAAAGCCTAAGAAGAAGATCATCTTTTAAAAACAACTATGTGGCTTTTGTATCACAATTAGAACCAAAGTCTATTGAAGAAGCTCTAACTCATAAGAATCAGGTCTTAGTTATGAAAGACGAGCTAAGTTAGTTTGACAAGAATAAAGTATGAATCTGGTCCCTCGTCCACAAAACAAGTCAGTTATTAGAACTTGTTAGGTTTTGTGAAATAAAGTTGATGAAAATGGTAAAGTGGTAAGAAACAAAGCTGGACTTGTAGCTTATGGTTACAATCAATAGGAAGGTATTGATTTTGATGAAACTTATGCACCTGTGCTAGATTGGAATCAATTAAAATTTTACTTGCTTTTGCATGCTATAAAAACTTCAAGTTGTTTCAAATTGATGTTGAAAGTGCATTCTTAAATCATTAAATTAACGAAGAAGTAATTGTCAAGCAACCCCCAGGTTTTGAAGATGAAAATAATCTAGATTATGTGAAGAAGTTAACCAAAGCTTTGTATGGTTTAAACCAGGCTCCTCGAGCATGGTATGAAAGATTAAGTAACTTTCTGCTTGAGAATAACTTTGAAAGAGGAAAGGTCGATAAAACCTTATTTATTAAGAGAAAGGAGA
The DNA here is from genome assembly GCA_025594535.1 of Erythroxylum domingense. Classification (NCBI taxonomy): domain Eukaryota; kingdom Viridiplantae; phylum Streptophyta; class Magnoliopsida; order Malpighiales; family Erythroxylaceae; genus Erythroxylum; species Erythroxylum domingense. The sequence goes on along the minus strand of JANQBM010000006.1, from coordinate 5,671,397 downwards.
ATGATTTACTTATATTGTAAATATATGTTGATAACATAATATTTGGTGCTACTAATCCATCTTTATGTGAAGAATTCTCAGCATTAATTCATGGGGAGTTTGAAATGAGCATGATAGGAGAATTATCATTCTTTTTTAGATTACAAATTAGACAAATAGAAAAAGGAATCTTCATTAGCTAAGACAAATACACAATTGAACTCATTAAGAAATATCATTTTGAGAATGCCGAACCTATGGGTACTCCCATGTACACTAAAATTAAACTTGATAAAAACGAAGGAGGCAAAGCTATGAATGCAACAATGTATAGAGGAATGATTGGATCACTACTATATCTTACTAGCTTAAGACTAGACATATACTTAATGTGTGTCTTTGTGCACACTTTCAATCAAATCCAAAAGAAAGCCACCTTCAAGCAGTCAACAGATTCTTTCAGTATCTCCACAGAATTATGGCTTTTAGACTATGGTATTCAAAAACTGATTCGTTTGACTTAGTTGGCAATTGTGATGCAGATTATGTAGGAGAAAAAAGTTGATAGAAAAGTACAAGTGGTCACTGTCAATTTTTTTAAGGAAGCTTAGTTTCTTGGTCCTGCAAGAAGCAAAACTACACAACACTTTCACTAACTGAAGCATAATATATAGTTGCAGCTAATTGTTATGCCCAAACCTTATGGATGAAATATTAACTCCAAGATTTGTCTATAAACTTTGATCATTTTCTTATATTATATGACAGTACTAGTGCTATTAATCTTTCTAAAATTCTTGTGCATCACTCTAGGACTAAGCATATAGAAGTCAAACATTCATTTTTTAAAGATCAGGTTTTAGAAGGAACCATTGATCTTTTGCATGTTAATACTGATAATCAAGTAGCTAATATCTTCATTAAACCTTTTTTAGAAGATAGATTTTGTTTATTAAAAAAGTAGCTTGGTATGTGCAAATTTTCTGATATTTAATTATGTTCAAAGATACTATGTTACTTTTGTTTGTAGGTATTAGCAAGCCCCTTCTAAAAGGAAGGAACCTATCAGGATAAATTAGTTACATAGAAGGATCTAACAGTTTGAATGAACTATTTAGAAGGCTCCTTCTAGTTTAATAGTCTAGAGTAAACATCTCTTAAATGATATTGTTGTTTTTAAATCTTTATGAGATTATGACGTTTTTAATTTTTGATTGATTAGTTCTTTCCCCTCTTCCTTTTGATAATGACAAAGGGAAGAGTAAATATATATTTTTGATAATGACAAAGGGGGAGAGTAGTTAATGATCTGTGATATTTTTTTCAATATTGATTTAGTGATTTGTTGTAACATCCCGTTTCTATACAAATGGTTGAATTATAGAAACGGGTACACGAGAGATCAATCAGAGAAATTAGGAAAACACATCTCATGCTCATGCATTTGTGAACAGTGATTTTTGCACATGAAAAATGTCTGTACATG